>WUAW01000990.1:0-11742 GCA_017165845.1 Thaumetopoea pityocampa | reverse complement strand
CTGCCAACTGCACTGGAAGTAATGGATTCTATACTCCGCTTAACATCACAATCGGTGAATTGTTTAAAGACGAATGAACTGTGATCAGGGATTGGTAGTGAAGCAAGTTTTGAAAGCGTGTTTTGTTTAGAAGATAAATCAAAAGAAGAAGATCAATTAGATAAATAAATAAAAAATAAACTAGCACATGTTGCAGATATATTTTCACAAATTTAAGACTTTTTAATTTGGTGACCCAACAGACAATTTCATGATCCCATACAAATACTGACTGCCCCAGAACACCAGCCACCCAGGGGACCCATTACAGATATTAGTTCTGTTCTCAGCCCTGAATGTGACAATAAAATATATTGAAGTCCTCAGCTCTTTATAAATTATTAAAGTTTAATTATGTTTATTTATAAATATAATTACAAAAAAATGAATAATCTATACTATTATAAAATTGTTAAATGTCGAATTTTCAAAAATTAATAATATTAAAAAAAAACTACTCAGATCGACTAATTAAGAACTTCTGAAACCAAATCCGTCGATGTTTGTTTGTTCGGGCTTCACGCAGTACCAGCGGGTAGATTTTAGTGAAACTATTACAGTTTTAAAGGTACTATTCCGACTTAAATATTGCAGTATGTTTCATCAAAATCGGTCCAATAGAACTGAAGATACAGCTTGATCCCTGTTTTAGTAGCCGCCGTTAAAGTACGAGAGCTCAAGTAAAAGTGGTTAGTGCTTTATATTATATTATTGATTCGGAAATTCCCATATAGCCGAAAACCGACATTCACACGGGCGGAGCCGCGGGCAAAAGCTAGTATGATAATATTTTATTTGAGCACATTTATCCCGCAGTCAGAAAAAAAGGTTGATTATCATTTGCTTTCGAGAAAAAATTAGGTATTGCGGCACAATAGCAGTTGGAAACGTCTCGACCACATGTGGGTATACTAGTATGTACACCTGTATCTACCTCTCTCAAATTTTATTGCGCTAAATCTACTCTAAGATGGCCAGGTGGTACGTGTGGCATATACATTCCATTACAATTAAGACTAAATTATTATAAATGTTAAAGAGCATTTCCTCTCCAAATAATCAATCAAAACCTATTTCGATCTCCAAGACGCCTTCCAAGGGTGGAGTTTATAGTAAATTCCTCTTTTTAAGGAGAAGACCAATGCCCAACAGTGGACTTCCACTGGTGAAGATAATGATGAAAATCACTAATAGAGTCCTACGTGCAGTCTAATCTTATTCAGAAGTGACTCCTGATTCCGTGACAAATGTGTTGTAGCGTAAACGCGTTGGCCGTCACCTTGATGTTAACAGATAACTATTCGAAAAGTAAAATAATAAAAACAAGCCGACGCGTGCGCCGACGCCCGCAGGCAAGGTCGGTGCCGCGGTATTTCTGGAGGCGGCGCGCGGCGCTCCGTTGAATCACTGATTGATAGCAACGTTCCACGAAACGAAATATTTCGCCAACATTTTCTATTAGTTGAATAACTCTCTGTTTACAAGATGCTAAACACACAAATTCGTTAACATGTACACAAAATAGAGTATTATGTTCAGTTTGGGGTTTGGACAGTTCTGTCGTTACACCAGTTAAGGTAATACATAATTGCACATATATCTATAATATATAATACCTTATACTACAAATACATTAGTATTTGTATGAATATTAAATAAATTATAGTACAAATAGTAATTTATTTGTACTATACGAGGGGCACACTGAAAGTTTTTAGAATTGGCCACGGCTGAAGTACATGTATCCATGGCTAAGAAAAATTAATAAAAAAAAATTATAATTGGCCAGTAGGAAAATTTGTCGATGAAAAATTCATTTAAATTTCAAATAAAGAACTCTTTAGGAAGCTGCAGATGTACATTCAATTTTTATGTAATTTATTTTAACAAATTGGCACCAATTTAAAAAGTGCGTGTCGTGCGTGGAAATGAATTTGTCTAGAGAAAATTGTCGCTTCGTGATTCATTACGACTTTCGTTGCGATCTTAATCAACAACTATGTTATGATAGAATTCGATTGGTTAATGAAAGTTAATTGGCTAATGAAGCCCCAACTTATGCCGCTGTTTATAACTGATTTAATGAGTTTAAATATGATCAAAACAATCTCAGTGATGTTTTGCGCGAAGAACGTCCTTCTACGGCGACCACTGAAGATAACGTGAGTAATGTGCAGCTAATGATAGAAGCTGATAAAATAGTGGCATATCAACAAATTCCGGTAAGTTTAGGCATTGGTATGAGTCAAATTCAAGAGTCTTACACGAACATTTAGGCGTCAAAAAGCTTTGCACCAAATGGATACCTCATAATTAGACGGATGATCAAAAACGCCGTTGTTTGGATTGGTGCCGCGAAATAGTTGTAAAGTACAACGGAGGTGACTCGAATACTGTGTTTGACACCATCACAGATGATGCAAGATATTGTTACGAGCTCGAAACCAAAAGACAATTTACTTAATGGATGTTTCCATTAGAAGATATGGTAACAAAAGTAAAGAAGAGCAGAAGTCAGGAGAAGAAAATGACTGCGCTACAGGATAAAAGAACTATAACTGCAGATTGATATGTCAGTCATTGATCACCGGTTGTATTGGAAAATATTCGGCAGCGCCCAAGTAGCAGACGGACCATCGAATATTAATGTATGAAAGGTGTTGAATTAGTGAATAATCCTCCTTACAGTCCCGATCTGGCTCCTTGCAGCTTAAATTCAGTCATGTAGATATGGGACGCGAATTATTGTTATTATTTACATTATATTTTCTGTTTTCTCATAATAGGTGGGCTCAATAAATTATATCTAAACTAATTTCAAGTTTACTACGCTTCATCCAAAACCAAAAAAACGATGACGAAGTGTATTCGTGCATTCATTCAACACTGTGTCCTCGTTATTAATTATCGAAACTAGATCAAGTACGTATCGCATCGTATTATTGGAAACACAAACATCAATATGATTACTAATTAAAATCCGCCTGTACACACCAGCGCGTGAGTCACTCGCGAAGACGATACGATTATAGACACAGTATGCATTCGGCCAATGGCCCACTTCGGTGCCACAGACTGTCACTGCATCCCAACGATTGAGTATGTCTTCAAACCTAACATCAATCGACAGTAAATTTCATAGTAAAAAAATCCTTCGAGATTGTATTGACTGGCATCGATTTACTCAGACTACAGCGCGAAATTTTACATCAGACATTGATTTGATATTCAATAGATACGTATCTAAAATTAATTTGGTTGTCTTTATATTTATAACATCAATCAACTCAACAACTTGTTTCAAAAAGGTCAAGTTCGTAGCATCCTTAATCGACGAAAGTTATAAAAAGATGTATGGATGTGGATGAGGCGAGAGAGGTGTGTTAGGATCGTAGTATATGGCAAACTATGGTCTCTGCCTAACCTTATGGGATACCGGCGTGGTATGTATGTATGAAGAGTTGGGTAATTGACGTACGTTGGGTACGACGCCAAGGACCCAGATCGTAATGTACAAATAGAGAGTGACCTTTGCACGTTTTGACGGCATCTGGTTCCTGTTTTGATGAGTGAGTTCGCATTAAATTTGATTTTTTAGTAATTTCGTTTTAAATTTTTCATTTTAAGTTTATATATTATGTTCTATGTATTATAACATAATCTATACTATTATAAAATTGTTAAATGTAAAATTTTCAAAAATCAAAAATATTTAAAAACAAACTATGCAGATCGACAAATTAAGGGCTTCTGAAACCAAATCCGTCGATGTTTGTTTGTTTGTTTGTTCGGGCTTCACGCAAAAACCAGCGGGTAGATTTTGATTAAACCATTATGGTCTTAAAGGTACTATTCCGACTTAAATAATAGGACATGTTTCATCAAAATCGCTCCAGTAGAATTGAAGATACAGCTTGATCCCGGTTTTAGTAGCCACCGCTAAGGTACGAGTGGTCAAGTAAAAGTGGTTCATAGACTTTTTATATGAATCTATGATTATGTTGGGATGTTACGNCATTATGGTCTTAAAGGTACTATTCCGACTTAAATAATAGGACATGTTTCATCAAAATCGCTCCAGTAGAATTGAAGATACAGCTTGATCCCGGTTTTAGTAGCCGCCGTTAGGGTACGAGTGGTCAAGTAAAAGTGGTTCATAGACTTTTTATATGAATCTATGATTATGTTGGGATGTTACGGAAAACCGACATTCACGCGGGCGGAGCCGCGGGCATAAGCTAGTATTACATAAGTCGTGTCTAATACAAGTAGCGTTGCTCAAAAAACAGTCTTGCATGCGAGACGACTGGCTGAACGAAATACGAGATCGAGAAAGTGGAGATAGACTTTGAATTATTATCATCACAGTCACATGGCGAAGCTGTAGATTTAGCCAGTTCTATATAAACACTGAACAGCCTACTTTGTCCCTTGATGAGAACAGAACCTAGTTCGATAAGTAGTGATTAGGTCTCGCAAGACATGCGAAACGCTTACAGTAATTGCAAGACTGGGTATGCAAGAACAATACCAATACCTGATTTACTAATGCAAGACCTAGACTGGTTGAGCCTCGTCTCGGTCTTGCATAGACAACACTACTAAAATCTGATTTACTGGTGCAAGTCTAAGATTGGGCGAGTCTCGCGTCGGTCTTGTATAGTCAGCACTAAACACAATAACCATTATACAGTAGCATATCTATTATCTTTTGTAGTAAACTCGTGTAGAACTGATACAAAATGATACCCGCTAGTTTTTAAATTAAATCAAAGATCAACAAGATAATAATGTAGATTTTGTGAGACATTTCCCAATAATCTATTTAAATGCTAATATACCGGCTAATATAACTCTTTAATCTCTTTTATAAAAATATTTTATAATGCGTTCTGTGGACCGACCACACATCTGATCGGAGATTCTGTGCGATTATCAGAAGACATTATACAGCCAGTGGTGAAGCAATTCTAGAAGTCGAATGACATCAACTGGATCTGCTGTTGCGGCTAATTGCTTTTAAACTGTATATTTTGTGTTGGCCCGTCGCATGAATATTTCGATGAGATCGAGTTGAAATACGGTATAGATAAATAATACATTTCTCTCTTTGATAGCTCTTCTTACAAAATCTGGAAACTTCTTTATGACGTTCGATTAAAAAACAACCAACAATAGGAGCCTTGTCTTCAGCCTGTAGTTAAGCACACTGATAGTTATTTCAACCCAAACCCATCCAATGCTGTAGGCTCCCTTCAATAGCCTATGAGCGTTTCTAGTTCACGCCCAGTGGTACTTTTGAGAAAATATAAATCAAGTAACGACATATGTTCTGATCACACACGGAAGATAGGGCCAGTGTAGGCTGATGACTGTATGCCTTTGTATTACCCACACGAAAAGCTACGTCCTGCGACTGTACTCGCGCAGGAACAGCGTAGCTATTACAGCGTTATGCGCCCTAGAGCTAGATCGATACCCCAAGTAGTCTATATCGACCCCCGGGGGTCGACGATAACTTCACTACGGTTAGAAATTTAAATCTTTCAAAGGAAACTGCACTATACTAGCTGTCAAAAACAAATTTGAAGTTGATGAATTTGCAAAAAATAAATATTAACTAAGCGGGAGAGGAGAGGAGAGGAGCAAGGGGTCTACGAGACAGAAAACTTTGGGGGCCTCTGCCCTAGACTGTACAGACATACCGTTACCACCCCACCGGCGAGGAGCAGCATTCGTTGCACCGCTGTTTGAGGTGAGGCGGTGCGGTCTTCTGAGCTTGTTCATCACCAAGTTCTACCGCCAGTGAAACTCATTTAGCTGCATTATTTTATCCTTAGATCATTTTGACTAGTTTTCTTTTTACATATATGAGGGGGCAAATGTGCAAGCGGATCACCTGATGGTAAGTGATCACCGCCGCCCACAGACGGGCGTCTGTGGGCGGCGGGCAACACCAGATGGATCGCTGGTGCGTTGCCGGCCTTTAAGAAAAGTGTGAGCTCGTATTTTGCAGCTGCCCTTCCCGGATTTTGTTTACGTCCCCAGTAACTTTCTACTTTTGTCGATAAAGGTTAATAAGATTTTATGAATTAGAAAGGATCAAATCTGAAGCCTAACTATGGCGCACTTTTTGGATAAATAAGCGGCAGCAGAGCTTTGAAAGTATTGGAATAGCGAAGTTAATACAAGCGGCAGAATCTTTTTACCCGACGGTGAAGACAGCCCTCGCAATTTTACTGGCGATGCCTTCTTCCACGGCTACAATTGAAAGGTCATTCGGCACACTTAAAAACGCATTGATCGACTATGATCAAAGATAGGTTAAATGGGCTTTGTATGCTCAGTGTACATAGAAAATTTAATTTATATAAAAAAAATACCTATTTTAATTTATGTTTATTTATTTGACTAGGTGCTTATAAAAAAAAAACTGATTCCCCCCCCCCCCCCCCCCCCCGAACCTTCTATTCGATAAGTCACGTGTGACTTGGCGATTAGAAGTGTCATTCCAATACATTTTTTTCGTTTCTATTAGCGATAACAATTGTTGAATGTCAACTTGGCTAGAGAGGCTGGATACGCCCATGGCTGACTATTTCTAAAAGAAAATATCACTGTTTTCTTTTTCTTGCCGATGTTTTAACTCTCACAAGGTTAACTTTACATTTGTATTCAATTATACAAGACAATCTGTTTTACAAACTGAATATATATAAGTTAACCATATTATAATATGTACGGTTTGAATAAAATTGTACGATTTGGCAGCCCTGTGTATATCAAAACTTAGTCTAAGTAAGTCAAGTGAAATGTTTCGAAACGCGCGATACAATCAACATTTCGGAAAGTCCACCTTTGATATAATCAATTTCATTAATTCTGTTACATTTTTCCGGGTATCGGAATCTCCAATAGTTCGGCACGCTCGCGTTAATTACGGTTGAACTAAAATTATTATTATTATTGTAGTCTATATAAAATGGAGTTACTTTTTGTGTCCATATAAAGTGAAGTATTGTATTCTGGTAATTTTTATTAAGTATTTATATACCTTATTTACTACGTCTGACTTCTTACCTTTTCTGATTAATAAATAGCATGGTAGGTTTAATTATGTTTTAAATATGTTTATTATTCATTTTTATACAAAACTGGGGGTAGTTCTTGTAACAGTAATGGTCACTCCATTGTACACAACTGCATGTTAATGTCCGTTGACGTGAATGCCACAGGCATTAAAACTCACTACGTAATTTCAACACTTACCTCAGTCTTCGTTATTCGATGTCGTGCTAATTTAACGACGGCAAAATTCCCTTTGCCTATGGTCCTCTCGATGTCATAAAAACCCACCCTAATGGGGGTTTTAGCGGGACGTTCACGGTCCGCCATTGTTGTTTATAATTCAATCATTAAATCACGGATTGGCTTCTAACAGCTCGTGATAGTGACCCAATAACGTGATATAACCATTCGGAGCACTGCTTAGTATATCCATCAGAACTGTTTAAGAATCACCAATATGATATTCAACAACACCAATGTCTTTAACTACGTCAGATATTAGATATATATTATTCAAGTAAATATCCTTATGTAGCGTATTAGTTTATTATTTTTGTTACTCTCGCTAGAATGAACTATATCAAAGACACTACAATTAGGTACTCGTGTACCGTATAAAAACAATACAATCGTTCATTGAACGGTTTTGAAATTCAACATAAATCATACACTCAACAAGACAGTTTTAATTTAGCACGTTAGATAACTTGTGTATAAAATTTATTTACAATAATTGTGTAGAAAATCGCGCAGAGGCGGCGTGCGCGTATTTAACGCAATGAGCACCACAACACGACACGCCGCCGCCTCACCGGCTGTCAACCGGGTACTGAACTCGCTCCACTCGAGTCGATCGAGTTGAATACTCGTACACGTTAGTGGTGTAAATATAGCATATAGCACCGCTGTACAGCGCGCTCTGTATACACAACGCATAGCACATGCTATATATCGTTTCCACTCGGTGCCAGAAATAGCGCCACACTATATCCTCGGCATAGATTATACGTAGCGTAGGTATTTTATAGAGTCCCGCACGACGGACGAACAGTCGCGCTCACGCTTGTCAGTCGTAGTGCAATCGCTCGCTGTATGGCGTATTCTGCTGTGTACATATAGCCAGCTATTCTGTATTGCCCCGCGATCGTATCTGGTTTGAACAGCCTGCACTATATCATAGCGTTTAAAATACAACGCTAGAAAAATATAGTTTGTAGTCCATAGCGCGCTTTCGTAATATAGCAGATTTGAACGCTTATTGGTTGACTATGCTAATCGGCAAACATCTAGGACTTTAGAATGAATACTATATGAGAATTTAATAGAATAAAACTATATGAGAGAAGAAAAAAAAAGAAATATAAAATATAAAGCTAACTACTGCTAATCTTGCTGCTGATTCAAGAGGATTAACAGATTTTTTGAATGAACTAATTTAGATGGAAGACATCAATGTGACATAAATTTCTATTATAGATATTAACTAGGCAGAAAATATATGATCTTAAAACAGTGTTGTTGCAACAAACATTAGTATCAAAGATCTCGTGCGCACTCCGCAGCACATACTTGACAAAGCAAAGGGCAGCGTAATATTATATAAGTTACCAACCATATCTATGTATATGTAAATGAAGCTAAAGTTGACAATGCAAAATTACATCGAAATCAAGTATATATGTTACTATTTTTTATTTTTTAGTAAACGTTATGGATTGATATTAAGACATACTTGAATACATTCCAGGTTTATAGTTTATAGAATTCCAGGTTTATAGAATTTTAAGTCGTCTAAATATAAGTGAAATGGGATGACTCAAAACACATGTAAGTATATCATTAATATATATGACAAATAACGGTAGCCCTAAAATTGAACCTTGTGACACTCCTCAGTTTACAGGAACGGCATTTCAACAATTATTGCCACTATAAACTTCACGCTGACACGCAAAACGCAATAAAAACTGGATCACGGGTTGTATCGTAGTTTAATCCAACTGTATGTGTGTATACTGAGTACTTTGGGATTGTACAGATAGCGTTAAAAGCGGTGACGCCCGAAATAAGTTTCCAAACCTAATGAATATGTCAGAAACAAAGAAAAACTCAAAGATACCCGATAAGATGGTGATGGCCGAAATATCACAAGAGTGAATAGGTTCTTATTAAGCCAGTACGTTCTACCACCGTAGGTTACGTCGCCACTTATCGTCAGGTGGGATTGTAGTCAAGTGCTGGCTTAAATACGTAAAAAGGAATGAAATTATGTCAATAGTTGTCAAAGATACTATGTCAAGATGGAAGAGGTCTTCATCCAGAACTGAACTACTTAAACAAGCTGAAGAAGAAGTATATCTATATATACTTCTTCTTCGGCTTGTTTAAATACTACAACTATTAGTAGACACGAGTATATGTAAATGTGGACTTAAGAACTTGCCAAGAGCATTCTCTACCGGTCCACCTTTGGGCAGAGACAATAAATGTAATCTAACGTAGATGAAAATACAATAAAGATAAATTTAAAATATTTATTTGATTATAGTATTTTCTATATATTTACTTAGAAAATACTAATACATACATAAAAAATAAAATATACTAATATATATTAATAAATATAAACAACCATATAAATTATTGTGATGGTTTAGGTAATTGTATCCATCTATCCCCAGTCCATATTCGTTCCCACTAAAGGGGTACAGACCTCCCCTGATCAGGAGGGGGACTAGGCCGTAGTCTACCGTGCTGGCCTAGTGCAGGTTGGTAGACTTCACACATCCATGCGGGCGTACAGGTTTCCTCACGAAGTTTTCTTTCTCCGTTGAGTACTTTGGTGTCTACAATGTAGACCGTACATGAATAAGAAATAATTCAATGCTACAGGACGCGATCGAGCCACGACCTTTCGATCGTAAGTTGTATTTATAACGACTACACTACCAATGTAGTTATTTCCGATAATTCACGTAAAACAATTCACATACTATGAACGAGTCGCGGGAGTTTGACAACCTGACTTCAGTGGAAAGAGCATTCCAGAAGAAGACTGATTGTACAAGAAGAGAAGGGTTAATATTACCAGAGCTGGAAGGAAGACACCCCAAACGTACATTATTAGAGGAGCGTAGATTCCTCTCATGTGCGGAATTAAGATACTGAAAATTATTAGTGATATAACTGGGAGCATAAGGAGAGATCAAGAACGTATAACGCGAAGTGAGCGCGCGTAATATTGTCAATATAAATTCTACGGTGCTTGAATGGAATAGAGTAAAAGTATTCTGTGGGTTGTCTGCAGCGCCCTCTGCCGGGCCAGATGACCGTTCTGACCGACCGACCCTGGTATGTATAACTTTACTATATAGAAAAAAATGTATTAGTATACACGCGTATAATAGGTCAGTAGGTTAGGGAATACTTAGTCGTTTAGCCTGTCCGGCATATAGACTTAAGTATACGGGTAAGCGACCCCGGCCCCCCGAGCTACTACTGTCTCTTCCTACTCCTTCCGAGATAGTAGTATCCTATATCCTATAGTCCTTTTCCCAAATTCCATATTCCTTGCTCTTCTCCCTCTTCATGGAAACGCATTGAGGAACTTTAACAGTTTTGAACCTTATAAAAATAGCTGCGTTGTGGTTGAAAGGAGCAAGTGGAAAGAAATGGTCTCTATATCCCCGCCTGTCACACAGGAGTCAGGAGTTCATTTCTCCACTGGAGAATCAGGGAAGAAGGCATGATATAAGTATAATGAACACGCATATAGTGTAAACGCGTTCATGTTCTATGTAAACATGAACTAGACTTTTGTAGTACACGAACTAAGTTCTTTTAAGAATATATTCCTGACACTGAACTAGAAAAAACTGTTCTGCACGTATATAGAATATAATTTATTTCGTACATTCCTGTACATACTCGCTCGGAACGAATAACAGACGCTCTCGCGACGTAATTACGACTAGTGTCTCGTTTAGCGAACGAACTAAGAAGAAAAACGTTTCTGAACTTTAACAGGATATTAGTTCTGTTAGTGTTGTCCTAATCTTAGTGTCTTTCGAACGGTCTTAGTTGTTCGTGATGTTCGGCTACCAAAAATGAGAACGAGAACAAACGTTGTCAAGTGAGAAACCACTAGATCTAGAACATCTGAGGTCTGAACAGAGTTTTCACGTCACAATTAGGAAAATATGAATATTAAAAAAACTTAGAAAAGAATTACACATTTAATGACCGGCAAGAATAAGAATCACGTCATTTGAATATAATAGAAATACATTTTAAATAGGAATTAAATATAATTATCCACAAACAGATAAAACAAAAGAATTAAGGATACGATTGACGAAATGAATATTCGGGCAAATGTGAGTGGAAGTGTCGGAAGAGGACGCCCAGGTAAAACTTACCGTGATCAAATCAACAACTTGTTTCAATAAGGTCAAGTTTGTAGCTCCTAGTCAAAATGTATGAAAAGATCTATGGATCAGGACGAAGCGAGAGAGGTGTGACAGGATCGTAGTATATGGTAAACTGTGATCTCTGCCTACCCTTATGGGATCATCATCATCATCATTTCAGCCCATAGCTGTCCACTGCTGAACATAGGCCTCTCCAATCGAATTC
>WUAW01000987.1:29366-49731 GCA_017165845.1 Thaumetopoea pityocampa | reverse complement strand
AATATATATATGGTAACGACAGTTCGAAGTATATAAAATCAAATAGATTTAATAGAGTAACTTGTGGAATCTCTTTCATGTATTTAGAGTGAAAAATACATGACGTGAGTACAATTAGTTTGGCAGTTTAATTACTTTTTTTAATACAATACAAGAAAGCTAATGTGATCTCACGCCAAACTAGAAAAATAGAATAATAAAACTATAACGGTATAAATAATATAGATAGCATTAAAATTATTGTTTTATGACACAAAACTTTCATTATTCTTACCATATTTTAATTAGTTATCATGTGCGCATTGTATTTTGACCTTTTTTTTAAAAAAAACTGTTTAGGTTAACGAAGTAACTGTTGTAGGACTTGTTTTTATACTTTACTGAATACTTTAATTTTTTACGTGAAGTTAATAAATATTTCTATCTCTGTTTATTATTATATTCAATATAATCTCATTGACAAGAGCTGATACTGTTATTAATATTTAGGTGCAGGTATTAAATGATATTAGAATGGTGTTTTATATCTTATCTTTGCCTACGCATATTTTTTTTTAATTAACTAAAATGTATTATAATTTAATTTTAGAACGTCAATTTTGTTTAGCCGTACGTCGAACTTCTGTTTATGAAGGTTACAGGCTGAATTAGATATGGTGGTGCATTACTGTTTGATCTACTATTTTAATGGGTCTTATTTTTTCAATCTAGTTTTATTTCGACTTTTGCTTCAGGGTCTGCTGTTTTATTTCAAGGGATGCGACTGTGGGCTGGGTAAGATATTGGATTGCCTTCTAACGCCATCCCCGTAAATCCCCACAGTTCATTGAAAAACATCCACCGTGGACCCAATACTTTCCGAAACTAGGTAATGAATCCGAAAACATCGATTCTCAGATTTAGGAAGATGCATTAACTTCTGTGCTACCGTATCTTGTCGTTTTAATATCGTTTGTAAGTCATTAAGTTGATTTTTATATAACATCTGAAAATTCTATATATTTAAAAATATTATCTTTCTACACAGAATGATTTAGTCACAATTCATTAGTAAAATAACAATTAACTTGAGAAAAATTCAGAAAACATTGTTTGATACTTTCTACTCATTCTTTTGTTATACTGAAAGTAAACACCGCAATAAAGTCCGTAATTATAATTGTATCGTGGGATAACCGCAAGTCCTTATGCAAAACATAAAGATTCATCGAGCGCACGCATTTCTTTGTCGTCGCTACACGGAACTGTAATGATTCTCATTTGAATGTCGATGATCTATCTAGCTTCTTATAAGCTATATTTATACAGTTATCTAGTAATGGAAGTACTTAGTCTCTTAGCTTGTCCGGCAAATAGACTTAAGTATGCGGGTAAGCAGTAAGGGACTTTACAAAGATTTAAATAACGGGAAAACAGAACACCCTGACTCAGAACAACAATTTGTGGATTACACAAAGTTGTTGACCCGTGTGGGGATCGAACCCACAACAGTCGACAGCGCAGTGAAATCACTGCGCCATCCGTGCAGTCGACTTTGATATTAACAATTAAAATATGACTTATTTATCACTGTTGTTCCCGTGGTCAGTGTGAAAACCAGCTAAGGGATGCACTAGGATAACAGGCAGCAGTGTTATCCTATTATTCAATCAAATTTTACCGTGATCTCACAGGCCTTCGGCAAACTTGGATATTATAGCAAATCCCTTCTTTTTAGGTAGGAGATCCATGTCCAGGTGTGGACTAACAAGAACTGATAATGACAATTATGCTGTTTTGTTATTGAATCTCGCTTATTAAAAATACTACAACTACTACTCCCAGCCGACCTCAGCCACGGCGACTGCTCCAAGTCTCCGGCTGACGGCGTGCGTGTGCCCGCATGTGCCTTACATAGCCTATCTTCTTTGCGAAGTCGCTTGAGCACAATGGGCATGTGAGCACACCTTGTTCAAAGTTGTAATTTACTGCCACAGGTGGTCGGGCTTTTCTTTCTTCGCGTCTGGTATTTAGCTCAGAGCAGCGGAAGTTTTCGAAATTTTCTATTTTAGTTTTAACTATATTTCGCTATTCAAGGCGATTAGTGGCTTGTTGTTCCCACAGCGAAGATTCTATGTCGCATGTTATTAAAAATAACGTATTTTTAAATCACGACTAATACGAGCAATAATCCAGCTACGCTGATAGCAATGACGTTTATTGATTATTATATAAATTTTTTTTTTAGTAATTTACACTAAAACCAAATGTACCATCAAAGAGTAATGAATTTATTACGTTAAATATGTAAATTATTTGTAATATAATGAGTCATAACGGCGACCCCAAACCAGTGGACCGATGACCTAAGGTCTTAAGGTCGCGGTCAATTGGTAAATGCAGCCGGTTCATAGTCGCTATGTAGCGATCAATACGGAAGGCCTATGCCCAGCGGTGGGCTTCTGTGAATTAATATGGTGATGAATGGATTATTTTGTACGATGATTTACCTTGTAATGGAGAGAAAACGAATTAATATCTCGCTATCGATTACATAATATCATTGGAACGAGAAGTTCAACATGCTATTTAATAAGAAAACCACTTTTTAAAACATGTTTTTGAACATGCGGAATACGGAATTTTAAATAGGTACCACCTTATGTGTTTACATAGACGTACCCATGTCAAATATGCAAATGGAGAACATTAATGATGGCACGCCTGCTACGCTTATGGCTTATGTAACAGTAACTTTAGCCTACGGCACCTTAGACCATGTTATTATAATAGATCAATCTACGGCATTGACAACGTAACTAAACAACTATAATAATATAATAGTTTGGACACTTTCACACACATTAATCTAGTCCCAAACTAGGATTGTCTGTTTCTTGGATATTAGACAACGATATACATAGTTATATAAATAAATATAATAGATAAATACATCCATGACTCGGTTAAAAACATTTGTGCTCATCACACAAAGTTTGTCTGTACGAACCCAGGACTCATTCGTACAGAAACGGGGATGGAATTAGACCGTAGTCTACCATGCTGGACTAGTGCGGGTTGGTAGATTTCACACCCCCATGAGGGCATACAGGTTTTCTCACTAAGTTTACCTTCTCCGTTAAATACATTGGTGTCTACAAGGATTGTATACATCAATTTATTTTTAATACATAAACCGATTAAAGATTGCTCAAAATAATATTAAAAGTTGCTTAATATAAATGATTTCTAGTGACTATATCTAAATTATAACACAAACGTTTAATTAAATATGCATGTAAGTATAATTTAAGACTTTAAGATTAATTTATGTAACGACATTCCTGCTTTAAAGAACTATTAGCCACCTTGTAGCGTAATGCACATTAAGCAATGATGAAAATAAAAGAGATAGATATCGCACTTGAAGTCTAATAATCGCAATGTTAAAATAAAACAATGCTTGAAGATAGAGAGCACGATACAAGGTTGTGACTGACGCTCAATCCGTTCTCATTAAGCGAGTGCTGCTTGCACAAATGAAAGTAGTATTATCAGTTATGGCCCAGGTAGCGTGAGTAAATAGTGAGCTTGAGTAAGCGACAATAAACGGTTTCTTTATGTGATTGGATGACACGTCAAAGTATTTAAAAGAGAAAAAATATTATTTTATCTTTGCTTGCCTTATAATTTATATTTGTATATTGTTTTTGACTAATTAATACCTATTGTTTTACGTTTACAGCTTAACATAGATAGTTTAAGCCCTTAGTTCCCAAATTGAACCAGGTGGACCCCTAGGGGTCCACGGGAGACTCGACGGGGTCTACGTTGGCGTACGCAAATTTCCATAGTTAGATATAATCTTCACGTTTTATTGTCGAGTTTTGGGAATATAGTAGAAATGTAGCTATATGGGGTCCACCGGAACCAACTAATTTTTGAAAGTGGTCTATGAGAAAGAAAAGTCTGGGAACCTCTGGTTTAAACTATCAATTCATCTGAATCGTGTAAAATAAAAATAGTAATTAATAAATATAAAGTGATTAATTTATAAGTGATTCATTACGTTTTAAGTGATTTTTATTAATCTATTATTTTTAAGTGATTCTTTAGAATCTACATTAATTGAGCCTATCTGTATCTGTTTTGTGGCGAAATAATATTGAATTGTGTAATTAAATACCACCAATTACGCCAAAACATGAAGTATTTATTTCGATAACTTTAGAAGTAACTTTTATTGGGTATTTGACAATGCTATTTGGCTCACTATTATCATCTACTGTTTACATCTACATCTATTGCCCCACTATAGGGCAGGGGTCTGCTCTCAAAATGAAACTATGTCTATGGCTCGTGGCAGTATGCTTAATACAAAAATTTCTATATTTTAAGAAAATTGATAATTATTAAAATATAACTAATTATTAGGTTTGTCATTATAGTACATTTACTAAAAATAGTTAAATACCCTATCAACTAATTGGCTAACCAACTAACCAACGCCTTTTAGTATATATTGGCAACCGTACTCCATCTAGGCGTAATTAATGCACCAGCATTAATTACGCCTAGAATTATTAGGCAGGTATTGTGTAATGGCTTACTCAATACCATACCTAAAATAATGCAATACCTAACCTTGTAATGAAGAAGGATGATTGGAGAATCAGTAACATAGGTAATAAAAACTTCATTTTGATGAATCAAAAACCAGAAGCTACTTTTTGTACACTTCATAAAAATAAATAGGATCAGTATAGCTAAATTCAGAACTGAAAAAAAATATCTTGAAAAATATGGTAGAAAACAATATTTTATTTAAATTTGTTGCTGTTTTTGTACCCCAATATTAGTTTATAATAATATGGAGTAATATAACATTTATATTGCATGTAAAGATAGGAATACAGATTCATCCCATCCATCCCCAGTTCATATTCGTCGACCTTCCCTAATCAGGAGGGGAATTAGGCCATAGTCTGTCGCGATGGCCTAGTGCGAGTTGGTAGACCTTACACACCCTTGCGGGCATGCATGTCTCCTCGCAAAGTTTTCCTTTTCCGTTAAATACATTGGCGTCTACCATGAATGCAGATTAGGAGTCCTCAAATTACATTTACAATCTACTTACGGCTATAAATCAAATAATAATGTAATTATTTATTTATTTTTAAGTAAAATAATAATTTTCTATGAGTCTGTATTATGAAAATGAATGAGTTTTATTTGAATTTAGTTAACGTATGGTAATTACTGGCGTGTTCGATAAAACACGAATTTAGTACGTCGTTAGTAGAAATTTGAACAGATAGCGCAAGTACGAGGCCTTTAGAGATTAATAAATACTCGTATGACCATATTTTCTAATATACCCCACCAAAATTAGTGTAACAACGACGACGGTGTTATAGAATTAAATCTGTATTTTGTCTTTAAACAACGAATAAGAATGAAAAAATTTAAAGCAATAAAGAACCTTCCAGGCAGTATATAACGGAGAAACCTTATTCCTAATGGATAGTTACTTGCAAAACAAACTCAAGAAAGAGGCAGGAAGAAGAAATGTGGAAATAATATAACAGTGATGTGTAGAATTGAAACGATAAAGTGACAATGTGCAACAGTATAGTTATGAAATTGCTAACACTGTTTTATGTATCGGTATCAGATTCGCTGAGTGAAATTAATAAAATATTAATCTCGCTAACATTTGTTCACTTCTAAATCCTCGTACTTATTCTAAGTAACATTACTAACAGTATGCGCACTAAGAGGCGTCTCAACGGAATTGTATTTTAGGTAACGACTACGGAATACTATAAGTAGAACAGGATTAATGAATAAATAACTTCAATTTAGTTTGAACCGTGCGATGTTGAAAAACACCTTTACCCTGCAGTGAAAGTCTAAAGTGGACATAGTTGCTATTCGCCAGGTTTCACAATGCGCTCTCCAAGCGTTTCGTAATAATAAATATCGGGAAAGGCATTTTATCAGTACCACGCAACAACAACTAGGCAGGAAGTAAGCAATAATTTTAGTAATTTATGCGAATTTTATATCTTAAACCTTATCTTTTATAACGATCTCTCGGTAGATTGGTTGAGTTTCGTTGACCGTACGCCCACCTTGACCGAATCATCGTGACCCTGCACTATCTAGTGAGTACACTATTATAAGTCTATTGTTCGCGTCCGTTTTTAACGTGAGGACACTAGGTAGTAAATCTTTTTAATTGATACACCCGCGTCTGCCGACTAGAGATCCGTTCGCCGCATTGTAGTAATTTTCTAACGAGCACTTTGCATTGTGTTCATTTATTTTTCATCGCCACTCTAAACTATCAAGGTTTCCTCTGTTTTCGTTTTGAGAATTGATTCTATGGAATTTGTGTTGCGAGTGCGAATGAATAAAATTCTCATAAAGGTATAACATTTTAAGGACCGGTGTATTGATATTTTCGTATTTGAATTTGGTAAGTAGCACTGATATAAAGTGCATTTCATGTACAATCATTGTTATACGGAAATCATTATTAAACAAGATCACCATCAACATCAGCAGCCCGTAAAAGTCTGCGGCAGGACGTGGGCCAACTCCTTAAAAAGAAGAAATTTGTCATGGTCTCCTCGTTTGGTAGACGTTTCGGAGATCGCAGTAGATTTTAATTGAATAAGAGGATAACGCTTCCGCCCGTTATCCTGGTACATCTCTTAGTTGGTTCTCATAGCATCCACGGGTTCCTCCCGGTGGAGTGGCACTATTATTGTGTCGGCATCACACAGCAAATAAGATAAATAGTCTGAGAACTATGGAATGTAGTATGACTCCCTACCAACTTAGAGCACAGGGGTTGCCATATGAACGCACAGAGGAAGGTAGTCAGAAGGGCTCCTTGGGAGAGCCTTAGGGCTCTCGGTAAAAAAGAGGGAGTGATCCCTTCTTGAAATCAGAGGCCCGTGAGTGATCACGGCCAAGCCCGCCCGAAACGCGGATGACTGCTCACGTGGTTCCCGCGCTCGGGCGCAAGGGCCAAGGCGGACGCCGCACAGTTTTTAGTGGGTGCAATCCTCACATAACCGTCGTGCTGTGTCCTCGGCGCGGCGGTGTTGGTCAGCCATTTTCTGTGCGTAAAAAAGTGGGTTGCCATATGAATATGCTCTGTTAGTTAAATGTCCCATAACAAAATTCAAGAAAATTACATTATGGTTATGCCCGAGCTTGTAAAATTCTTGGAATAATTAAGCCAGTCACCATTAAACAGCGCGCAAGCACATCACGACTCGCAGCTTGCAATGGCAACCATGGCAAGTGCGGGCACGGTTAAAAACTTAGCACTTAAAGAACCCATATCTAAAGAGCAATTTATTTCTAAGAACCCATATCTAAAGAGCAATTTGTTTTTAAGAACCCATATCTAAAGAGGAATTTGTTTCTTAAAATTATTGTATCTCAATAAACTATTAGCTGGTTTCCGTGGGATTTATAAATTTATTATATTTGAAATATAATAAAATATAATTCAAATACAGTAGATAGTGACAGAATATGCCTATTTTAATTTCAAGTCATATTAAAAATTCAGTACTAAATTTTATTCAAATCAGTTCAGATTAAGTTTCAACATCAGAATCTATTTATGCAAAAATCATACTAATATCAATTAAAATATTATAAACTTACTACTTATTAATATTATTAAGGTATTAGTAAGATTATTAATTTACTCATACTAAACCTAAATTAATTATTATAAGCACGTATGTTCGAATAATAATGTTGGTTATTATAAGCTTAAGATTGCATTAGCATTAAGTAATTAAATGAGTGAATGCGTACTCCACTGTACTTACTGTACGGCTGCGAGGCCGACTATGTTCAGTGTAGGTGCAGAACGCTCTTTCGGATTTTGATAGGTAATGGACAGATTCGGCGACCGAACAAGTTCACAAAGGATGATTGACATCATATAAGGCTTATGTTAGCTACATATTCATGATTTATTTAATTCGTCATACCAATTTAATGGACTGCGTGCAACAGGTCGAACCGAAAATAGAAAGATTAGAACGAGAGCCAGACCACCTTGTTACATTTTCAATAGCGCCCCTGGCGGTACTGGTATGAACTAGTGTTTTATAATTGCCTTACACACACAGTTTTCTCGATAATAAAATAATTATATTCTTCCTGTTTTGGAAGTGTTAATGAGAAATTCCTACTAATGTCACCAATGTGAAAGGAATTGGCAGCCTATCAGTCTGTCTATACAATAATTGGCAATATATTTTCCTTCGATTTACGAACTAAATCAAAAATCGCTCGCTATTGAAGAGGAATATTTCAGGCTGTGATAGCCTAGTAGTATGATCATACATGCCAAGTCTTAGATTTCGAGCTCGAAATCAACCTTTGACTTTTCGAAATCATGTGAGTATTAATTATTAATTATCACTGATGTCAAACGGTAAAGAAAAAATAATATCGTGATGATATCTATGTGCCTAAGGGATCACGATGGCGTGTGAAGACTGCCAATCCGCATTAGGCCAGCGCGGTGGACTATAAGCTTAACCCCTCTCATTCTGAAATTAGTTCCGTGTTCTGCAGTGGGACAGTAGATGAATATTAAATATGATGATGATAATGATGTCAGGGGGCAAACTTTACGCTTAAGATGTAAGGATGAAAAAATAATGAAAAATATATCGTGAGAGGGATTATTGTTGAATAGGAAATTTGAAATCATTATAGTATAATCAATATTAACTTATGTTTTTTTATAATCAATATTCTTCCTGTTTTGAAATATTCAACTAAAAAGTGGCCATTTTTCATTATGTTCGTGTCGGAATATCTCCTGAATGTGATATTAGAAAAAACTGGAAACATTTAAATTTCTAGAATTCATATTTATTAAAATTATTATAAAAATATTCATACTTATTAGAGTAGAATAGTTTACGAGTAAACTTACAAAAAAATCACATAAACACAAAACTAGTTTAAATTGACAGCAAATGACTTTGTATAGGCTTTTATTTTATGTATAATTGTTTGTTAATGGTCCTTTATGTGAATGGCCTCACATGCATTTGCACAGACTTTTTAAATAAATATAGATATTTAACTATACAAAATTATTTTATCTATTATTTTAATAATATATTTGAATGCAACGGGTCCCGATTTAAAATAGTTAAGGAATTATATCATTATATTTTTTAAAGGATTCTTATTCCTGTTTTTTATAAAAAAAAATCGGGCATGCACATGTCATGCCTTATATAGTTTTTTAGTGTTTTGTATTTTAAAATTTTGAAAAGAAAAATATATTCTTGTATAAAAAACACAGTATAAAAAGTAACCGCTGTTGTCTTAAATTATTTTGTGTGGAGTGTATATGTTTATGAAACCCAACTATATGTTTGTCGGCTATGTGTTAAGCGATGTAAACCTAACGGTAAAATGGTAAATGTACAGTCGAATAACTAAACCGACATAATTAAAAAAAAAACTAATGAAACTACATGATAATTTTTAATATTTCATTTAATGATAGCTCATTTGATGTCGTAAATAAATATATTTTACTATCCCCACTTTTTATGTATGTGATGAAGCCTTATAATTTTCCATTATTGTTGAAATATGTAAATATTTTTAGAACAATGTGAAGAACAGACAAATTTTTCTTAGAAGGACTAACACTAAAAAACCGAATTCATTTATTGGTCTCTGTTGAAATATGTACAGTTAACTATGTTTTGAATGCTTCCATCAAATTTTAAACAAATAAAATAAATGTTATAATGTCGCCTTGTAAGTAGAAACTATTAAATAAAAATATTGATTGTTAAAATTGGACGGTCCAATAACAAAATATTAAGGAACATCAGTGATAAATATAAAATGTCCAATTTTATTGAATAAGTTATAAAATAATTTATTATCAATGTAATATGAAAGTTGTTTGGAAGAGATAATATATTGCGACAAGATCGTCCAATATACATTTTCCAACAAATTATTAGTTTTGCATATTTTTGATTTCACCCTGAGTGATCGATTGAGGAATAGCGTGATAAGAGATCGGTGTAAGTTGAAGTATGATGTGGTGACGAGGATCTAGAAAGGAATGCTCCAAAGGTTTGGTCAATTAGAAAGAATGAGTGAGAATCGATTGACGAAACGAATATACCGGACAAATGTAAGTGGAAGTGTCGGAAGAGAGCGCCCGGGAGAAACTTACCTTGATCAAATAACAACATGTCTCAAAAAGTTCAAGTTCGTAGCGCCCTCAATCGTCGAAAGTTATGAAAAGATGTATGAATGCGGATGGGGCGAGAGAGGTGTATCAAGATCGTAGTATGTGGCAAATTGTGGTCTCTGCCTGCCTTTATGGGATACCGGCGTGAGAGTATGTATGTATATTTGTAAAGTTTGCTATTATTATCAACATCATATCGTGGAAGTTCAATGCTGGAGATGGGTTTCCTTCTTAAAAAGGAGAAATTTAGCACAATCACCATTCTTAGCACAATCACCATTCTTAGCACAATCACCATTCTTAGCACAATCACCATTCTTAGCACAATCACCATTCTTAGCACAATCACCATTCTTAGCAGGCGTCTTGTAGATCGCAGATGAATTTTGATTGCATAACAGGATAACTGCCCGTTAGCTGGTTCTCACATTACCTCCAGGTAATAGCGCCCTAAGATAATGCTTCTATATCCCTCCACCTGGAGGTGGAGGGATGTGGAGTGACGCTGTTATTATGCCGGTGAAACACAGCAACAAACAAATTATTATAGTGGTGTGCAATAAAGAGTAGTCTATTCTATTTTCTATACTATTATAAAATTGTTAAAAGTTAAATTTTAAAAAATCAGAGATATTTAAAAACAATCTACTCAGATCGACTAATTAACTGCTTCTAAAACCAAAGCCGTCGTTGTTTGTTTGTTTGATCGGGCTTCCAGCAAAAACCATTGGGTAGTTTTTAATTAAACTATTACAGCTTTATAGGTACTATTTCGACTTAAATAATGCGTTATGTTACATCAAAATCAGTCCAGTAGAATTAAAGATACAGCTTGATCCCTGTTTTAGTAGTCGCCGTTAAAGTACGAGAGGTCAAGTAAAAGTGGTTCCAATGCTTCTTATATAAATCTATGGTTGAGTCGGCATTTCCCATGTAGTGGGAAACCGAAATTCATGCGGGCGGAGTCGCGGGCAAAAGCTAGTATTCTATAAAAATGATGTTATTTAGTAATTAAAACGTCTACTCTCCACTGCCACTGTTCTCATAACGCGATGATAGTTGATAACAGATAGCGTTGGCACTAATTTTGGTGACCGGAACGCATTATAATTTTGTAACACTTTTATAATGCATGCGTAATGTTTATTATTTAATTACTCAGATTTACTTTTATAATAAACCAGCACATATTTCTGCTCTAACCAGGAAACGGAACTGAACATTGGTCAGAGTATGCGCGTAGAATAACAAACCGTACAGAGCTCTCAACGGTCCAATTGTCACGGGAAACAATTAATTAGATTTTTCTAACTTTCCATTCTTTACACACAAGCTGTATATACCGACACATAAATCCAGTATTGAGATGAGAATAATCCTTAATGGCATTTTATTAATTTACTTACACTTCATAAACTAATGGCATATGGACGGACTTCATGCCCAAGATATTTTCGATCACTCGACCTTTATACGACGTGTGTTTGATATCTTCTCGTCATCGCGGCAAAAACTTATCGAGAGATATAAGGGTACGCACTAGCTTATTTTTATGGGTGTAGTAACGCATCCTAATTAGTTTCGGCGTAGTATATCATTAGATACCGGTCGCGTTGGAATTCGATTGGAGAGGCCTATGTTCAGCAGTGGACGGCTACGGGCTGAAATGATGATGATGAATGATGATGATATCATTAGAATGATACTGATACTTACTGCCTATATAGCATCTACAGATTCGAAATAGTCCTCGAATCTGTATATGCCACGTAGGCAGTAAATATCACTTAACACTAAACCTACCGACATTTTATATATACGTATATATCTGTTTCTACCAATGGCGGTCGAATAACCGTTTTTCAAATTGAACGTTATATTCTTTTTCAGTCGATTATAAATAATACAGAATTTAACATAATCAATAAAACACAAAATCATTACCATGTAATAATTAAAACATTTTGATTAAAGTCTCAAAAGCGATCATTTGGCCGTTCTGGCAGGTTTAGTGTTAACATCAGGCATGTCGTAGGTCTCATGGATGACTAGTTGACATATGGCAGATTTTCTTATAAAAAATACAAAACAAACAATTATCTGGCCACGCGTAGTGTATGGGTTCCGTAATCTGGCGTACAAAATTAAAACAAAACTATAGACAGTTAAAAAAATTAAATTAGGTTAGGTTTTAAATTAGGTTATATGAAATTTTCACTAAGCCAGTTACGTGAATCATGTAGTTGGGTCAATAAAATTCCATATATAAACTAATATATTGTGTGACAGGGTTTTGGTGGGGGATATCTCGTAAATTGTTTCACGTTTCTATTTAGTAGTTTCTATTTAGTACTTATCATCATCATATCAGGCTACAACCATCCACTGTTGGACACAAGCCTTCTTTAATGATCGCCACACTAGCGGCTATGAGCCACCTGTATCTACCGATTGTCAACGCACACTTCGTTTTTCCGTTCGGAGTTGCCAATCCTGCTTCTTCCCATTGGGTTGCCAATCCTGCTTCTTCCAATTGGGTTGCCAATTCTATCAATCCTTGAGCTATATTGGTGACTCTCGTTTTTTTGTGGATTTCGTTAGGGATTTTCTTTGCAAACTTTGGTCACTCTTTCCATTGCATTCTGGGTAACCCTGAGCTTAGTATTTATAGGTTTAAGATTATTTTAAATATTTTAGTAAATGAATTATTTTTTCGTCCTGGCGTTATTGCTTCCGGCTTCTGTTCGGTCCGTTTTCGTACACAATCTACTCCACTGTACTCGATTGTCAACATTCCTTCATAGTGTTCTTAATTGCCTTACATATCCTTACACACGACATTTAGGCAGCACTTTTTAAAACGCCTTGGTGCTCCAAGGATAGTCATGTCAAGGCATCTACAGAGTATAAGTACTAAAAGGTTTTTATACCATTCATTTTACCTTAATTCAAAGTGTTGCGCATCTAGTGAGATGCGCTACATTGCATGAATTTTTATACGTTTAATTGATCGTTATGAAAATTGATGCACATATATATTTGAACACGGAGAATGTTTTTTGATTGCAATGAAATTATGACCTAGAAAGTTTTTCGAGTAGATAAAAAGTCCACGGCGGGCGGAACCACGGATAATAGTTAGTAAGTTATGTATGCAGTTTGACTGCGTAACACCGCAAATCCACCAGGCATGGCGTAACTATAATGATTTATATGCAACTCTACTATTTTTAAATATTTTAACTAATTTAAAAATTGTTAAAGGTAATATTCATTTAGAAATAGTTTTAACTAATTTTAAATAACTTTGTAATTTTGAAACTATAGGGGTATTTAATGTTTGACTACGTTACCTTAAAAATCAGACTGAATCGCGAGTGTTGAGCCACTTCAAAACTCAAGGCAATACAATTTATTGCGCGACAATTATCAATATCATAATAATGAAGATAGATTTAGACTGATATTTTTTTTTAAGTTATTAAAGAACTTAAATGATTCCTCTGTATTATAAACAGTAATTTGTGATTTGACCAGAAGGCATCTTTCTTCACATATCGATAACACTTCGGGATATTAATATTAGGTGCATATGAAATGTCGGATTTTTTTTACATGCAAACGTTTTACTTCCTGTTTTCGTTATGCTTTTGTTTTTGGCATAACCTCGTCTATAGTTGTACTGTCCATTGCTAGACTCACATTTCAACACAGATTTTTGCAAAAGTGTTTTTTTTTTTTGATTTTGTACCGATATGAATTCCACCGATATTCATATATTTTTTGTATGCGTATAAACTTAGTAACAATACTATAAAAGCTGCACGCAACATAAACCAGGCGCTCGGGGAGAATACTGTTAACGTTTGAAAAGTGCAGCATTGGTTTAAAAATATTTAGGTCTGGTGATTTTTTGCTACAAAACGAACTGTGAGGATGACTTAAAAAGAACGCGAATAATGATGATCATTGGTGGAAACGAATCCAACTGTATTCACGGGGGAACTTGCTATGGAAGTTGACCATAGAACTATATTGCGACATCTTTCTGAATCAGCATGGTGAAAAAAATGCATAAGTGGGTAACACGCACGAACTAACCGAGCGAAATAAGCTGGATCGACTGATCGCATCCATCGTGCATAACAATTATGAAAATAAATGAATTGAATATGAAGTTTTGCAGCACCCAGCCGATTTACCGGATCTCTCGCCAATCGACTTATATTTTTTTAAATATTTGAATCTGTTTTTACCGGCTAAACAATATGACTGCACGGATGGCGCAGTGGTTTAAACGTCCACTGCGCTGTCAAGTGTTGTGGGTTCAATCTCCACACGGGACAACAACTTTGTGTAACCACAAATTGTTGTTCTGAGTCTGGGTGTTCTGTGTTCCCGTTATTTGAATGTTTGTAAAGTCCCCGCGACACAGCAATTAATCCTAATGCGGGAGGTGTCTTTAAAAAAATGAAGACAGTCTAAAAAATTCTATATCTGAATTTATTGAGTCTAAAGATCAGATTTTTTTTTAAGATAGGCATCTATGCTTTCAAGTCCCATTGGGAAATGTGCATTGAAGCGAATGGAGCATATTTTGATTAAACAGTTTGTGAAAAAAATATGCAGTTTTATATATTCACTTAAAAATCCGACATTTCATATGCACCAACCTAATAGAATGCCTTTTCCTGTGTGATGTTTATTTGATTACTGTATAGAAAGACATTTCGATTTTGTAACAAAACTGCCCACATTGATAACGATAGAGTGGGGTTGATTCCCTCGGGTTTCAACTCCTACAGGACCTCAACACTAGTATTGATGAAAATAGATCTAGTACGTAGAGCAAAAGATGCAATAATTTTTAGAAAAAATATTTTGTAGTCCAAATTGTTGTTAGAGATTTACTCTAACGAAATACGATCAAAAATGAAATTTGACTCAATATATGAACGAATGAATCGTTAGAGACATTCGCATTCCATTTCGTTCTACATTTAAATTCAAAATTTGAAAAAATACGTCCGCTGTCCCGTGGCTATAATTTTCAGACTTCCAGTAACCACGCTCTAAAAGGTGTGTGTCCATTAAAGGAATGCGCATTTTGCTGTTTACAATTCACTTGATTTTATCTAGAAGTTGTACAATAAACCGGCCGTAATAGACGTCCCAAAGATAAAGGTGCATTCTAAAGTATTTCAATACAGAGCTGGTTTGTACTTATGAAAGCACGTAGATCGTGGCATTTAACTGGGTTGGCACTTGTTATTTGTTACCCTAAATTACCTAACCAGAATAACATTATGGACGTTGCTTCCGCGTAAGCATACTGGGTTTTAACAATTATTAAACATTTATTAAAATATCGGCGGGCCAGAGGAGACGTGTTTAGGTGGAGAGTGTTACATAATTTGCTTTTTTCTAGAACCGCCATAAACTATATAAATAAAACATCATATTGGCTTTTTCTATGAATGAATGAACTAATTAGTGATGGAGCTACGCCACTAATCATTTAAGCTAATGATTTGTCGTGAATGGTGAGATAGTGAATTATGGCAACTGATTGGCACAGTGGTAATTACCCTGCTTTCTGTGCCAATGAGTCCACGATTCAAATCTCGGTAGGAGCATAATTTGTGTGATATCTATATAGGTATGTATGTCGCTGTCTAGTACTTATGATACAGGTAATCCTAGTTTGGCATTCGATCAGTGTGTGTGAGAGTGTTCAGAATTTTATTATTATTACAGTCAAAATTTCTTAATTTTCTTTATCACTATAATAATATTATGACGTAGTTATCATCATAGAGTTATTGAAATCAGTAATGAGTGTTTAAATCACAACATGCGTTACTTAATTCATTATGTCTTAAGCATACATAAATATCACAAACAAAACTAGATTAGTTTTATTAGAGACTCGACGCGACTTTCGATGAGACAAAAATTGATTGCCCATTATGAGGTTAATTTCATTAAGTTCTTTACACACGGTTAGAAAGAAATTTAGTCACGACCGGCCATGGCTAAAGCGGTGTTATCACTAAGAAATTAGACATGAGTCCGATATATCAAAACGTATCTGAAATCGGATTTCAGTCAAAATTAGTTTCGTTTCGATATTCCGAAATTTAAAAACCGATTTCACAAAATCAGCTCAACCTGGCACAACTACATCTATTTCACAATAACTAGGATTTGATAAACACAAACAGTAAAATTAAATCGTTTCCAACAAAACCTAAACTCTAACAACTAAAATCACGATTCCTAGAAATTCGGTATATCCAAAATAACTAGGATTTGACAAACACAAACTATAAAACCAAATGGTATCCGACCAAATCCAAAATCTAACAACTAAAATCACGATTTCTAGAAATTCAGTTTCTCTACAATAACTAAGATTTGACAAACACAAACTATAAAACCAAATCGTATCTAACCAAATCTAAAATCTAAATTCAGTTTCTCTCTTTATAACTAAGCAAGCGTTGGCGGAATGAATGAGATAGAGTGAATTTCACTTCAATAGATTCGATGTGAATGCCTCGGCAGTTTCTTGTAAGAAAGGAACGATTACAATGAAATATAGAACTACAAGTGTAAGCAATAAGATCTAGTTTATATTATTACTTATGCATGATACAGAACAATATTCTTCGTTTTGAGCGGGAAACTAAATATCGAGTAGACTTGCGAACTGCTATGTATTTGTTTGCTTATGTTACGATAGTGTTTTGATACAACCTCACTTTAGCGCTGTTTTTTTATGTACTTATAAGATATATTGTATTGTAAATAATAACATATATCATCAAAATAGTTTTAATTTGCACCGTAAATACTATAAAAAACCAAATAGGTATTTTTATTTAGTTATAAATGGTGAAATAAGATAAAAATGAAAATGGAAAAAAATATTGTAAATATAGTAAATTTTAAATGCACCAGAAAGGTTTGTATTCTATCATTACGTAACAAAACTTATTTGCTAGTCCTAAGCCTTTGCTGAAATCATTATAAAAACTAAAAGAAATCTAAACTTTTACAATATCTAATATAATAATAATAATATTCTGGACACTTTTTTTTTCACACACATTGATCTAGTCCCAAATTAAATCAAATTAGGATTCCCTGTGTCTTGGGTACTAGACAACGATATACATACTTATATAGATAAATACTATACATAAATAGATAAATACATCCATGACTCGGATACAAACCTTTGTGCTCATCACACAAATGTTTGACCCTACCAGGATTCGAACCCGGGACTCATTGCCGCGGAAAGCAGGGTCACTGCCTACTGTGCCAATCAGTCGTCAACATACGAATGATCATATACTACATACTCGTACATGTATGAAGGGTCTAAAAGCAAAGGCCATATTTTACAATAATGGTATCATTACGCTTAGGAGCACATTGACACTGTCCATATATTACATATACCCAAAAGCGCCACAATAAATCAAGTCAGATCGCGGTTGCGACGTTTATAAATCCGAAACCCTGTGTAACCTACGGTGGCCTCTTTTGTTATACTACACTACAAACATTCAATGACACGATTATGTAAGTGACAGTCGCGTACTTGGCCTTACCTACTATGTTAGACGCGGTAATGAGTTCCCAAACAAAGATGATTGTTGGGGAAACGCTTTGTTTCAAACATCTTGATTAAAAATTCAATGGCATTTTTGTCTAGTTTTAATCTTACAGATTTGATGTTATTTTCCGCAAATTGCCACAATATTAATGCGTTAACAATTAATGTTAACGTTAATGCTAAATGCACAATCTATTGTTATATATTTCTATGATTAAATTATTTATCCGACATGAGATTTTTTTTTTGCCCGACGCTACTGTTGTTGATAAATTTAATGGCAATTTTAAAATTAAACTTCTAGAATTGTAACGTTCTCTGTTACGAATTTCAAGTTTCGATTAAAATTTTTAGAATATTTTTTAAGCTACATTTAAATAATTATATAATAGTTTTTAAGTTTTCTTTTACATTATATTATAAGGCATTTGTTAATTGTTCTAGCCTAGATTTAGCTATTTTAGCCAACTAAATGTTGAATCATAAACTAGTTATAACTATTATTTATTAACTATGACTATAATTATAACTACTATAATTCAAAGTAATTTTAATTGTCTGATATGAATGAATCACTGGTATGAAAAAAATACAATATCTAAATGAATTATTATTTAACAAAACACTCGTTAATCAGTTTAGTCGACCGTTCATTGATTAATTAAATTAACAGAAAACGGTAATTTATTTTTGAACTTTAGCATCCTTTAGAAAAATTATCATAATCAAATTTAAACTTACTTCCAATGGGTTTCCGTGATCAGAATAAATTAATATTGATATGACATGACTGTGATATATATCAAGATGTGAGATAATTATAAAAACCACTGATGACTTTGAATCATTAATAATTATTAATTACTTTTTCGTTTCTCGTGCTCATAAAGTTCTAACTGGCCTTAAAGGAGTTACCATATGGGTCAGATTCACTTGTATTATTTGGATATTTTGCATGATGATACCAAAAAATATCCAATAAATAGCTTTGGGTAAAGTCAGTTTATTCCAGTATTAGTAAACATTGAAGAACTTCTGGCGAACTGTACAAAATTCCGACTTATTGCAACTTTGAGCCGAAAATTTTGTATATACTAAACGGCGGAGTCATAGTTCGCCACCCAACAGATATCGTTTTCCGCGGGGGCGAAAAGTGGGATACGGATAGCCACTTTGCTTGTAACAAGCGGAAAGAAGTGGTCTCTGCCTACCGCAATTCTTCAGTAATATATTGGTCAGTATACCCGCCTGTCACGCGGAAGACCGGGGTTCGATTCCCCACCGGAGTACTAGGAGAAAAAAAGTGTGATTTTATGTATTTTTGTTCACGTGATAAGCCTTAATAATAAGTTAATTTAAAAATAAACCATATATCTTTTGCAACGATTATTACTTTTCTCTACTCTTTTTTACACGTGTGATAAATGCTCGGACCATGACGGACGAAGGAGTCATGGATGGGAGCAGAGCCGTGGCTGCCGAGGCTGCAGAATGTGTGCCGGTAGGTACCCTTTGTTGAATCACGTAGTATCATGTTTAATATGCGGTTAATATTTGTCGTTCTCTAATTAGGTAATATTTGTATTTGAATAATGAATAGGTATTCAGAACGTGGTTGATAAAACTACTTGCTGGATTTGCATTGGAATGCCAAATGACATCTATCGAGAAATATTGATAACTAGCTGTTATGATCGTAAAATTATGACTTAATTATCAAGCAAAGGGACTATCATATTAGAAAAATGATTCATTATTATTCAAAAATATCTTATCTTTTTCTAAAGGTTTACAGATTATTACTAGTCATATAACTCACCTGATTGACATACAGTAATTGTGAGAGATCTGTAAGACTTATATAAATTTTTAATGGATAAAAAAGAAGTATAATATATACCTACGTAAAACCTAAGTTATATACAGTTTATTCCTAGGTACTCGGTATAGGTCATCTTTAGCTTAGGCATCAGTTTCACACAATATATCGAAAATTTCATCCAGATAAACCAATTATATAACTATTAATTGTAGTGAGAAAAATAAAGTTATTATTATTATTACTATATTATCGTGTTCTTCTTTTGCCTGGTATTGCACAACAGGTTTACGATATTGGTACAAATATGTATATATCTTGGGTCCGTGCAGCCAGAATCTGTGTAGCTGTAGATGCCTAAGACTAGTTTTATAGATTTACTCGTATCTTAATGAGGATTTTCTTTTTGTTTTAAAAGACAACTCCCGCATTAGGATTAATTCCTGTATCGCAGGGATTTTATAAACATTCAAATAACGGAAACACAGAACACCCAGACTCAGAACAACAATTTGTGGATTACACAAAGTTGTTGTCCCGTGTGGGGATCGAACCCACAATACTCGACAGCGCAGTGGACGCTTCAACCACTGCGCCATCCGTGCAATCATGGGTGTCAATTACATGGGTGATTCTAGTTCTCCTGCGGATTATCTCATTACAG
>WUAW01000987.1:274-17516 GCA_017165845.1 Thaumetopoea pityocampa | reverse complement strand
AACAACTTGTTCCAAAAAGGCCAAGTTCGTAGCACCCTTAATCGACGAAAGTGTATGAGAAGGTGTATGGACGTGGATGAAGTGAGAGAGGTGTGTCAGGATCGTAGTATGTGGCAAACTATGGTCTCTGCCTACCCTTATGGGATACCGGCGTGAGTGTATGTATGTATGTATATATACTAATTAACAGAAATTTGAATAAATTAATACAAAATACTTATACTGATATCAAAGATAATTAATTTATTGAATATTCTGCTAGAATATATTTTTTTTTGACATCAGACGCGATGGTTACAATGAATTATAAAATTATTCATATGTGAGGCAATATTAATCAATGGATTCACGAGTTATTGGAGTTAATAGTCACAAGAATTCGTGGAATTATATAGTTCACACGTCCAAGCACGTAGGTGTTTTATTTATTAGCATATTTTTTTTACTTTTAAACTTTAATGCGTCATAGCCATCATCATATCAACCCACAGACGTCCACTGATGGAGATAGGTCTCCTCTAATGATCGCCACACTGAGCGGCTATGCTGCCTGCGTCCACGGCTTGCCTGCGACTTTCAACAGGTTATCGGTCCACCTAGATGGGGGTTTACCCGCATTACGCTTTCTGGTTCGAGATTACCCCTTCATCACTTTAGGACCCCAACGTTCATCGGTTCTACGAGCTATGTGCCCCGCTCACTCCCACTTTAGCTTTGCAATCCTTTGAGCATTGAGTATTATAATATAACAATTCTTACGGGATCCTTTCCGAAGCTACCGTACCTGGTGCCATTTCATCAATCTGCATTATCACGACCTAAATCAGGCTTTGTAGTTATTGCAAGGGAAGTGCCTCTGGGGCGTGTTAAAATGACCCATTATTGTCTGGCACTTTCGTGTAGTTCCCACAATTTCTGTGACAACTAGTGTCATTTCGAGCTGAAACCCGCTGTTTTAAGTGCCTTTCAGAATACGAAGAAGATCCGCTCTAAATGAAATGATAGAATGATTAACTTATGTAACACCTGGCCACGACAATAGCTGCTTAATCCGAAAAATAACTAATCTACAATATTCCATATATATCCTCTCATATGGAGAGGATATGTCATCATCATCATGACCATCAATGTCACATCCATATTCTATCCATATAATATCTGTATCTTATCCATACCAATATCCTATCCATAAGGATATGGATATTGGTATGGCTTAATGAAAGTAAATAGTATATATTTATTTATACAAGTAAAATATATGGATACAATGTGATGATAATCCATACAATATGTTCGAATTGAGATATTTAAAATGGTGCGTCGTGTATGTATGAATGTAAAAATATTTCTACTGTTTGTAAATTTAAAAATACTAATACGAAACTAATGATAAATATATATTGTCTGTTTGTCTGTTCCAATGATTTTCGCTTCAATTGGAATTGATTCAGTTGATCTATACATATAATTCTTACATATTGTGTATGAATTTATTGTTTCAATTTAATATTTCAAATGTATTCAGAAATAACATTTTATGCAGATAAGTATTTTTTTTATTTAAAATACTCAGTTTTTGTTTCCGTTGAATATTTCAAACGGATTCGAAAATAACTACTTTTATGAGTCAGCCACAGTTAGTAACCAATAAAAGCACTTTATATAAATTCTTTTTTATTTCAAGTACTAGCAAAGTAAAATCTAGCATAAATATAACGCATAACAACTGTGCCCACAGGTTATTTTCATAAGAACGTGCGATGTATATTCATTCTCCATTCCGTTTACAAATTTTTGCACTGTGAGTGGGCAAGCTCATATAATAAAATAAAACTGTAACCTCGAGTTAAAACGTACATCACACCTCTCTCGCCACTAAGTAAAACTCAATGCAATTACATAAATACAACTAAAGCACTATCATTGTCTTGTGTTATTGTTAACAATTGTGCACATCAATATTCATGCAATTCGTGGTGTGAAATGTTATGAAAATAGTTACTATGTAGGTGTTGTAACATTTGATGGACGCGGATCCAGCTCTCTTATATCATATACAGTTGATCACAATATTCGCGAACGCGAAATAAGTTATTTGTAGTAGATAAGTCCGACGCACGATGGTTAAAAGAAAAGTTTAAGGTTGTGGATATACAGCACAGCTGCAAACTCACTTGAGTGAGCGGCCGTCTATAGAAAATTTGTATAAATTATCTTTGCTCCTCTTCATTGATTTGGATGACAGTTACACGAGGCATATTTACTCGTAAATTAAATAAATTATTATTCACATCTTTTTCTTACGCGGAAATAATTCTACATGCGAGAACCTCAAGTCGCGGGGCGGTATCTGGAGCATCTCAGACTCCTACAGACTAAAAACTGCGGTGGCTTTCATAGACACATTGAGGTGCCTCTCATTGTCTTGCTTTTTCGAGCACTTCTCGGAGGGAAACCACCTGTCTACTCTCCCCAACACATCAGCACCTGAAGATGCTCACGGTAACATGAACCACTCATATCACTGTCCTTCTCAGGGGTTGGTTTTTATGGATTCTCAGGGTATACCGCATATTACGTCCATAAAAAACATTAAAAATCATTCATGCTTAACACATGCTCTAATATTGCGAACCTGAGCTTGATTTTAAATTCCTAGTTACGTGCTAAACAATAGAACTGACAATATGCTGCGTATATAGCACGGTCCGCTGAATGAAAGTTTACATGGGTGGCGCCGTTTCTAATAAGAAGTATCTTATCTTATTTGTGGCCTTTGTAGGTCAAGGCGTGAGTGTCTCGATGCATGTTGACTTATGGGATCTTTTGTGTTGCCCATGGCTCTCATCTTCAGCCCATACTCATACCCACTACATCCTTTTTAAGGAGGAGAATTAAGCCGTAGTCTACCACGCTGGCCTGCGGGTTAGTAGACTTCACACACCCATGCGGGCATACAGATTTCCTCACGATGTTTTCCTTTTCCGTTGAGTACATTAGTGTCTACAATGTAATCTGCACACATGTTAGAAATAACACTGTGGTACGAAACTGGGATCAAACCCGCAACCTTTTTGATCAAAGTCGTGTTTAGTGCCACTTGGCCACCAATGTACATGGCCCTAATTCTTCCTATACCAGTTTTACTGAATACAGCTTTAATAAAACTACATATTGATCTAGCTGTGAATAGGCTATCATCTTCAGATTTGGAGTATAACAAACCTAGTAATTCCGTTGGCTTTACAGCCAATGAATTGCAGCAGCACAACACGTATTTCATACTAAATAATCCTTTCCACGGTTACAATGGAATGTGTAGTATAATTCCGACTCAGGATTGTGCACTCCAATCAGCCCGCGACTTAACAACAGGCGCGTTAAAAGTGTTGTGAACGTCGTAATTGTGAACGCCGGGTGATCATCATCATCATGCATCCACGGAAGTCTACTGCCGGATACGGGCCTCTTCTTTAAGAATGAGGAATTTTCCATAATCTCCTGCTGAGATTATGGCAGGCATCTTGGTGATCGCAATAGATTTTGATTTAATAACAGATTATCCTGTTGCTAAATCCTCTAGTACATCCCTTAGCCGGTTCTCATAGCATTCACGAGAAGAAATGGAGTGACGCCATTATTATGCCGGGGCCAAACAGCAATGCCATATTGTTGGGTGATCACTCTCCTTTAAATAGCATTGGGCGCTAATTGAAAGCAAGCTGGTTGAGTATAGCTGCGTTAAAACAAATTCAAACTTATATTTATTATCTAGCGGTTAGATCGCGAGTCGATCACAGTACGCACGCAGCACGCTGTGCGGCGTAGTAGGACACGCCGCGTGTCGTGCGAATTTAGGGTTATCAGCTTTTATTGAGAATAATAATTGGTTTTTATCATTATTTAATTAAATTTAATGAATGAAACTGTACACTAATATCATAAATTTAAATATAATAAATATCGGATGCAGCAAATAAGCATGCGACGCGCAAACGTGCAGTGCACTTGATGAATATTTACAACTGTCTCACTAAATAAATCAACGTAAATCGATTGGATCTCTATAAATCGATTCACTGTACCGATTATATTGTGCGTTATATATACATTATTTTTGACTAAATCATCGAGTAATATAGAATATTTGTTAACCGATACGGTAGTAGATCAGATTCTAGATTATTATAGCTTGTTTCATAACTAGAAATGTAATAAAATAAATATTGTATTAGGAAGCATTATTGGTAACCCTAAGTGTTGCCACTCGCCCTTCTACAGTGCGCAATCTCATTGAAATGAAACTGCAGCCATACGGTCTGAAGGTATGAATACTCAATCACATACGTGATTATACTTTCGTTGGGGGCCAACACGAGAGAAACAATCACGAGTTTGATTATAATTGATCGCATGAAGATTGTGTCAATGCAGATAAATATAAACGAACGTGTTATTAAAATATTTGCAATAAAACTGTCACATTAATATTATATGCTTGTCAGTGGGACTCGTAATGTCAAACGAATAAAAATAATAAGGTCAATGCGTTTACTATGTAAACAGTTTCCTTTTAATTGATTCACAATGTGCTTAAATGCTGTGTGGCGCCGGCATAATAATAGCGTCACTCCATCTCTTTCCGCGGATGTTGTGTGGCGCCGGCATAATAATAGCGTCACTCCATCTCTTTCCGCGGATGATGTGAGAACCAGCCGAGGGATGTACCAGCAAAATAGACAGCGGCGTTATCCTGTTATTCAATCAAATCTACTGCGATCTCCAAGACACCTGTCAAACATGGAGATTATGGTAATTTCCTCCTTTTTATGTTGGAGGCTCATATCCGGCAGTAGACTTGTAAGGGCTAATGATGACAATGTTCTTAATCGACAGGTCACATAACGGGTACTATATGCATTTTCCACATTTTGCGCATCGAATAATTCAGGCTGCTGGTTACTTTGTTAACGACTAATTTGGAATTGTAGTCACTCTTTTCCTTTCTCTTTAAAAAAAAAAGATAAAAAAATGTTTTTCTTCACACTCAATTTACTAAACTGGTTTTTATTATATTGCTTTATTTGTTTTTCTATCGATGAGATAATAAGTATTTATCAGATTATCTCGTCATAATATCATGTAATTTCTCTACATTATAATATTATAAACTAGTAATTAATGAACAAAAACAAAACAAAACACCCGACTGCGTAAAAAATGTATTTTTTATATTTTTGATACATCACTCTCAGAGTTAAGAGAAATCTACTGACACTTCTCAAGCTAAAATTTATCAAGCCGTTTCGGCTACAGAGCGCGCTAAAGAAATATACATACATACATACTCGAAAACATAACCCTCCTTCTGGTGCAGTCGGGTAAAAATATAAGTACAACAAAAAGCAATACAAACAACCAGTTTAATAATATTTAACAATAAACTTTCAAATATTGTTGTAATATGTCATCCAGATAATCCTTAACACTAAAATAAGATTTTGCTTTTTGTTTCGATGAGTCTCAGTTTCGAATCCCAGTAGGTGTAAACTTAGTACCTTAGTTCCCAAAGTGGTCCAGGTGGATCCCCAGGGGTCCACGGGAGACTCGACGGGGGTCTACCTTGGCGTACGTAAATTTGCATAGTTAGATCTAATCTTCACATTTTTTGTCGAGTTTTGGGAATATGATAGAAATGTAGCTGCCGGTGGTCCACCGGAAACAGCAAAATTTTGAAAGTGGTCTATGAGAATAAAAGTCTGGGAACCTCTGAATTAGTACGATGAGCACAAATATTTTTTCCGAGTCATAGACATATTTATTTATATATGTATTAGTATTTATGTATATAAATATATGGTTGATAAGTATGTATATCGTTGTCTAGTACCCAAGATACAGGTAATCCCAAATTGGAACTAGTCACAAATTACACACACATTGATCTAGTATTAGTCTATTTTTAAACTGGTTTACAGATAAAGTATATATATAGTATGACGACTGAATAAATACGAGGTGCCATAGACAGTAGACTCTTATTTAACGGCGCTGTTTTGCATTTACACCCACGTATATATCATCGTTATACCCACACATTTATATTGTGTCCTAATTACTATTTGTCTCTAGGAAAAATTATGTCGTAATCCGTAGTTTTCAGGACCGTATTTAACTATTAATTTCGATTATTACATATCCCGGTAACATAGACTAAAATGTGAAAAATGTGTCTATGGTCTGGTAGAGGTTTTTTTTAAATGTATGCTCACTGATTTATCACCAGGCCTTTGTTGTTGAACACTGTACTTATACTTTCAGAAAAACTAACGATCTTATGTATATGTATATTCAATTTATGATTGTTTTCATTTTGTGAAGTCGCCTTCAAAATTTTATCTATCTATACTATTATAAAATTGTTAAATGTTAAATTTTCAAAAATCTAAGATATTTAAAAACAAACTACTCAGATCGACTAATTCAGGGCTTCTGAAACCGAATCCGTCGTTGTTTATTTGTTTGTTTGTTCGGGCTTCACGCAAAAACTAGCTGATAGATTTTTATTAAACTGTTACAGTCTTAAAGGTAGTATTCCGACTAAGTTAATTCAGCATGTTTCGTTAAAATCGGTCCAGTAGAATTGAGATACAGCTTGATCCCTGTTTTAGTGGCCGCCGCTTAGGTACAAGAGGTCAACTAAAAGTGATTCGTGGACTTTTTATATAAATCTATGATTGTGTCGAGATTTCCCATGTTGTAGAAAACCGACATTCAGGCGGGCGAAGCTGCGGACAAAAGCTAGTATTATAATAAAACTGTAACTGAACCAAATCTATATCTAATCTATAATCTATACATTGAACAATTTTTACTGGGATATAGATATAGAGACCGAACAATTTCCATTTGAAAAAATGTATATAATAAATGTATATGTATAATATAAATGTATATATTGCCCAATATATGTATATATACTGGACCTATTTACTAAACATTGACCAACATGTTATTTACAAATATCGCAAATACACGAAGGAATTAAGAAATAATTGCAACGGTTCAAAATGAATTCAAAATATTATATGAATAGGCCTTTTTAATATTTTCATCGAAATTATGTAGGCGAACAACAATTACAATTATTTCGTCATCGATTCCGCGTTTCGAATCAATTTGAATAATGCCGCCGTAAACAGTTATTTATAGCTCGAGCGGTACCTTACGTTTAAAATAATAAATTGGTACCTGTAAAAATATTCCTCGGAACACTTACATGAGGTTTCCTGAACGTGTTTATGTAATCTTTGTGAGTGACAGTTATTGTCGACAGTTACTGCCGAAGATCCATTATCAAGGTGACTTTTGCCTTAATCCAGCACGAAGATATCCAGAGCGCAGGCGCAGGGCCTATGCGGACCTATAACCGCCCCAGGATGTAGCCTGCGAGCAACAGGGAGGGTACCCTATTACTCGACCAGAATCAAGTCGTGGAGGTGGAGCGTTGCGTCCGGCGCGTTCTCACCAAAGAAGTCGGGGAGCTAGGCTCCCTACATTCAAGAAGAAGTCACAGCCTATCTACACCGCGGACCCGAGGGACCCCCGCAGTCGGACACACAGACTACAGTAGGACACATGCAGTTTTTAGTGGTTGCAAACCACACAGAACCGTTGTGTCATGTTCTCGGCACCGCGGTTAGGCATTTTCTGCAGAAAAAAAAGAAAATGGTCAAGGTGACTGTAAAGTCACCTTACCTTGTCTGGTAACACTATTATACTTCGAGCTCGATGCTTACATAGAAGAATTTGTCCCCTTTTGCTGCTACTGAGATTCGTATGTGAGCTTATCCATTATCAAAAAACACTTGCTAAGCGTTCGACAGCTGTGCTTTCAAAAGACTCTTTCCAGATAATTATTATCAAGATAAATTTTGTTTAAAAATCTTATTTCAATCTTATCTTATTTCTGTATCGGGCAATCATTATCAGGATTCCTAGCAATTAATTTTTAAAGACTTGTTTATAATATCAGTTTTTTAATTAGATGTCAATTATGTTGAAAATCTCTAAAGCTAACAATATATGAACCTAGAAAATCATAGTCCGTTTGTGAACCTTGGTTCAAAAATCTTTTATTAAGTTAGTTAAAAAAATTGTATAAGGATTGTACGGGAAAATAATGTTGCCTAACCGTACATTGAATTATTTTAAAATAAATTATCCATCACGATCTGTCGAGCGACGTTGGAGTTTCATCTAATAGTTTGAACTTATTCTTATTTCAGATAAGTTTTAATGTTTAACGTTCACGGATATACCGAATTTATCTTTTTCTTCTTAACTCTACCGAGACTGGCGATATGCGTAGTACATAAAATTATTAGTACTTTCAGATGCCAGGGAGAGCTGCCTAATATTCCACCCGAAGAGTGCTCTAAAGAGCAAATACAGAGGACCGGAGAAGTTGAAGGTCGATCTTCGTCTCTCTCTCTCTCTCGTTTCGAAATGACTACCGCAGTTTTTAATAATAGTCTTAAACAAGATTATCTCTACCACGAAAAAGGGGACTGAAAATAGCTGAAACAGATTGATATTCTCATTCTCATTTAAATGATTAATTTATTCAAAGAACATGTTTCTGAGTTTAGGTCTTCACAATCCCGATGACTGGTCTGAGTTCATTTAGACCTCCTCAGTGATCAATGATTGACGTCATTTTCAAAATTTATTATTAACATAAAATTTTCGAGTTGATAAATCCATTTGTACTCAGCCGAATTCGAATTCATGTCCCCCAAATCTAAAGGCGCGGCATAATCTATTGGGACACTAAGAACAGTTTGTACTATCTATAATTAGCTAATCGACTAGTTGCACAATTAAAACCAGCCGCCGCTGTTACCTATTTATCTCAAAGAACGGTTGTTGCTGCAGAAGCAAATTAAGTCGAACATTCAATTTAATTTTGTAGTATTTCATCAATTATGAATCATTAAAATGGTATTATGTGTTATGACAGCAGAAAACGGCGTTGGCCATAGATGGACGTGGGTGTTAGTCGGCCGCTAATTCACTGTGTGTTATTTTCGAATTTTCAACTTTTCAAGTATGCAGCTTTCCTGTTCCTGTAGTGAATTATAAAAAAATAATAATCAACTTCTTATGTGGAAAACTGAGATAAATTAGTTATTTTAGTTTATAATATTAAATAGATAATCATTATTAATGGCATGATATCATTTATCAATCCGTAAAATTATTAGTGAATATTTCAATTTATTTCACAAGCTTTGATTATAGACTTGTTCTATAATCAAAGGTTATATCGTATTTTATGTATGGCTATTACACACTTAATACACTCTCTTCATTAAAACTGTCTTTTTACCGGACAACATATAACATAATAGATTCTTGCATTGCGACTAGTAGAATTCTTTTTGTAGGGACACAATGTGTCATTCATACGAAGCGGCGTAGAGCAGGAGTTGCCCCTTAACTATCGCACCACGTATTCATACACCACCCTATCCCTTATTGCAGTATTAATTTATTATATTATTAAGACTAAATTGCGGTAAAGGTTAAGGAGCATTTAGTCTTTTAGCCTGTCCGGCAAATAGACTTATATATAATATAAGTCTATTTGCCGGATAAGCGACCACGGTCCCTCGAGCTACTACTCTCTCTTCTTACCCCTTCCGAGATATGTACATATGTAGTAGTATCCTATATCCTATAGTCCTTTTCCTAAATTCTATATTCCCTTCTTAAACCACATTTCCCACCTCATCCTCTAATGGAGTTTCCTCTCCACTAAGCAGTGGGAACGCAATGAGGAACTTTAACTGTTTTGAACCTTATAAAAAGGCGGCGTCGTGGTCAGCCGCCCGACACGTCTTGTTGCCCGCGGGGACGAAGTGTGGGCTGCGGATAGCCACTTTGCTACATTAAGCGATCATAGCAAGTGGAAAGAAGTGATATTTGCTTATCCCAATAAGAAAGAGGCGTGACTGTATGTATGTAATATATACTATAGTCTCTGCATACCCTTATGGGATATCGGCGTGAGTGTATGTATGTATGTAGTATGTACTATAGTCTCTGGCTACCCTTATGGAATATCGGCGTGAGTGTATGTATGTATGTATGTATCTAAATTGTGAAAGTGGCTTTATTCCTCTTCCCGACTAAGAGAACACGTACACGGATATTCTATTAGAAATATAAATTTACATTCATTAAAAACACAGTAATTTATTCATCATCATTATTATTATATCAGCCCACAGAGGCGCACTGCTGGACACAGGCCTCCTCTAACTCTCACACACCTTGCGGCTATGGGCCGGTTCTTTGTTCGAGAGGTTTGAAGTCATCGAGTCTGTGTTTGAGACGGTTCGTGACGAACCTCGTAAAACAATTATGTACGTGGCTAATGAGCGAGATAGATCTGTGGTCATAAATCTAAAATCAAATCTAAAAGATAATAAACACAAACAACAAAAACTTAAAACTACAGAAAAAAAAACAGTTAAAAATAATTATATTCGAAATAAATCTTGCTACGCTGAGTGGTAACAAGAATATTGGCCGTATTTCATCGCGGTAGATATAGCACTGCCAATTTAATTTTAATTAGGAAGAAACGAACCCTCCTAAAGATATACAAAAAAGCTCTCCTCGTAAATCTTAAATTAAACCGTCAATTGATTGGTAAATTGAAATTATTTTACGTGTATTTAATTAATCATACAATTACTGTACTGGTCATGAATTGAGCGGGTTTACGAGTATTTCAATGATTTCACATTCGTCGTTGACGCGCGACGAGACGGTAAGAACAACGCACGCGCGTCTCCGCAGCGTTTAGGCAACGCCCCGTGCACTTACGACAGAGCTGACGCCCTATCGTTGTGATACTATTTTTCCTTTTTATGAGGACTGCAATTATTTGTTGCAAACTACGATAGAAAAACACAGTTACTTTTTACATAAGAGTTTTTACCAGCAGTAACCCGCAGTTTCGTTCGCAATAACTAACCGACGGTGGTGATGATTCGTAACTTGTATCAGTCCTCGACATCATTCTATCTTCCCACCAATTTTTTTAATAATTTGTTCAACGATTGAGCTGTGAAGCGATAATAAACGGACAGACACAACAATATATTTTGAGGACTGATTGGCGCATTAAACAGCAGGCTTATACCCTGCTGCTCATTAAACAGCAGGCTTATACCCTGCTGCTCATTATCCTGGTGCATCCCTCAGCTAGTTTTTACAGCACTTACGGGAAGAGGTGGAAATCACCACTATAGCATACCACTTAGTAAAACTCATTAAAATGTGATTTTATTACTTTCATTTGAATTTCAACTATTTTAAAAGGTACGATTCAGAATAGTCCAATAGTGGATTCATATGAGCTGAGTATTATGAATGGATAATAAGAGTAGCAATGCATTATCCCACGATTCAAAGAACAACTACTGCGATCAGAAAAACGCTTGCCGAACGCGGTGATTGTAAGGAATCCAATTTTTTCATTATATTAAATTCAATAAGGTAGTGGAGTAAAGCTTATAATCTGGTCTGTGACTAATGTCATGTGTGTCTGACAGGGTCATATATCATTGATCTTTGCAAATATCAAAGATTACACGGATATTTATATTTTAAGCTAGTTCTAACCTCACCGTATTCAATTCTGCGGTATTTGGTACATTTATGTTGTCACACTGTCGTCGGGTGACATAAACTAAACAACAAACAGTCAGTTAACGACAAAGTAATATGTGATACTGTGATCGAAATATTCTATATGGTAATAAAACTAGAGATTTGGATCCAACTAGGGGCATAGAAAACAACATACAGTAGACATTCAATTATCCGGGCCGCAGTTATACGGATTCGCGATTATCCGGACTGCAGACCGCGATCAGATAACTTTATACAAGTCGAATCCATGCATGCACGGACATGTCGGAACTGGCATTATCCCGCGAAAATGAATTCGTGATGTAGCAGCAACGAAGAGAAAAAGTGGCTTACGTCAAATGACAATTATCAAACATTTTAACCCAAATTAAAATACATACGTAGATATTTTATTTCATGATTACTAAATAAAAATTACTAAATATTTTAAACAAATTAAACTATATATGTAGTACATATTTTATTTCAAGTTTAAGATTGCAGTATTTTAGTAATTTATATGTATGTTCATACATACATACGTATGTATACGTATGTAAAATGTATCACTTAATAATTTCTTAATAAACATTGTTTCGTCTTGGTAAATTAAATTTGTTTTTGTTGTTTTTAAGAAACACCTAGCATTATGTATTATGTAATAATATATACAAAAATCGTTTTTCTTCATACATTCAATTATCCAGATTTTCGATTATCCGAATGCATAACGACAACCATTAGTCCAGTTAATCGAGTTTCCACTTTATGTAGAAGCGGACAAGGCCACGGATTGCTAGTGGTAAATAAATTTATTTCATATTATTACAGTTTCATACTGTTACAGTTTTAAGTAAGGTATTATTCTAATTTAAATACTGCGGCATGTTTCATTAAAATCGGTCCAGTAGAATTGAAGTTACAGCTTGATCCCTCTTATAGTAGCCGCCGCCGTTAAGATACGAGAGGTCAAGTAAAAGTTGTTCTTAGACTTTTTTATATATCTATGATTATGTCGGGATTTCCCATGCAGCGAAAAACCGACGTTCACGCGGGCGGAGCCGCGGGCGAAAGGTAGTATGTAATAATTAAGGTAACTCATGGAAACCAGATATTTTTCCAAGATAAAAAGTCAGGTCAGGCCAAGTCAAGGGGTACTTGGTCTTTTGGTCCGTCTGGCGACCCCGACTACTGTCTCTTCCTACTCCTTCCGAGATAGTAGTATCCTAAATCCTATAATCCTATTCCAAAATTCCTTTCCTACCTCATCCTTTTTTGTTTCCTTTCCATTAAGCGGCGGGAATGCAATGAGGAACTTTAATATTTTTAACCTTATAAAATGGCGGCGTCGTGGTTCGCCACCCAACATGTCTCGTTGCTCGCGGGGGCGTAATGTGGGCTGCGAATAGCCACTCTGCTACACTGAACGATCGTAGCAGGTGGAAAGAAGTGGTCTCTGCCTACCCCAATGGGAAAGAGGCGTGACTGTATGTATGTATGTAGTATATACTATGGTCTCTGCCTACCCTTATGGGATATCGGCGTGAGTGTATGTATGTAAAAAGTGGTACCATCATCATCAACCTGTGGCGGCACTGCTAGACATGGGCCTCCCCCATGAAAAGGGGGATTCAGTAAAATAGCGTATCTGTGCAAAAATATATTACATCTAATAATTAAGTTGGGCCGACCATATTATGTATATACATATGTATTTTTAGCACTAAATTGGTATAAATAGGACTAACTTATAGTATACACAATACACAGCTGCAAAATTCATTTAGTTTTATTATAAATATTAATGTATACTTTAGTATAATTTTAAACACAACACATTTTTGGTATTTTTTATTCTGTGTTCTGGCAACAATTGCAATACGGGGGGTATTGCAGTTGTTGCCAGTATTACCAAATTTCATCTTGATTATAAGACATAATGGACCATTTACACGAGGCCATTTGGCGGGCCGTGCCAGACCGTTATTTGCGTTGTGTAAATAAAGACAATATATTACAATGAAATGTCTTTGGACTTTAATAAAGATTATTTACTACTAGCTTTTGCCCCCTGCTCCGCCCACATGAATGGTTTTCCGCCACATGGAAAATCCCGACACAATCATAGATTTATATAAAAAGTCTATGAACCACTTTTACTTGACCTATCGTACATAAGCGGCGGCTACTAAAACAGAGATCAAGCTGTATCTTCAATTCTACTGGATCGATTTTGATGAAACGCGGTATGTTTAATTAAGAATAGTATCTTTAAGAGTGTAATAGCTCAATCAAAATCTATCCGCCGGTTTTTGCGTGACGCCCGAACAAACAAACAGACAAACAAACATCAACTGATTTGGTTTCAGAAGCCCTTAATTAGTCGATTTGAGTAGTTTATTTTGAAATATATTTGATTTTTGAAAATTTCACATTTAATAATTTTATAATAGTATATAAAGCGGCGAATGTCCCGCAAATGGGCCAAGACGGACGCCGGGGAGTTTTTAGTGGGTGCAAGCCCCACATAACCGAANCAAACAAACATCAACTGATTTGGTTTCAGAAGCCCTTAATTAGTCGATTTGAGTAGTTTATTTTGAAATATCTTTGATTTTTGAAAATTTCACATTTAATAATTTTATAATAGTATATAAAGCGGCGAATGTCCCGCAAATGGGCCAAGACGGACGCCGGGGAGTTTTTAGTGGGTGCAAGCCCCACATAACCGACGCGTCGTGCCCTCGACGTGGCGGTATGCGTCAGGCATTTTCTCCTCGACAAAAAAAAGGTAGATAGATAATCATTAACCCGTGCAAGTCCACTGCTCGGCATGGGTTTCCTACTTAAAAAGAGGGATTACCACAATCTGCAGGTTTGCTGGTAAGCGCCCTAGAGATCGCAGTAGATTTTGATTGAATAACAGGATAACGATGTTGTCCATTAACCTGGTGCATCCCTTAACTGATTATCACAGCATCCACGAGAAGAGATGGCGTGACGCCATTATTATTATTATTATTCACTAAATTACAATACTTAATTGTAAATATTTCAACGCAACAAATTTCTTGCCTATTACACGTTAAGCTTTGAATGAAGGATATATTTCTTTTAAGAAATTATTATTTTTAATAAATTTAGTAAAAATGATAATTGCGTCGACTTCACGTAAATTATAATATTTTTTGTTTCATTCATGTTCGCAATAAATATCATAATAACGCGACAGTCGAAGTGACACATTGCGAATTTAATATCATAATATACATACTCTTATATATATATCTTAAAGTATAATGAACTTTGTTTCTATTAATAATACAAAATTTGATCCGCGCGAACCAGTCTCTGATCGAGAATTCTGTACATTAATTGTGTAGTGGAGGTTAGGTTTAATAACATATGCTATAAAGTTAAAAAGAAGTGTCGCTTCTACTCTGTTTCAGCGTGTTTTAACCCTAAACGTGTGAAGTTAAAAAAATATGCATACTTAACATTTTAACTCAGTGACTAATAATTGAGACCACATAAAATAAACAGCCAGTATTGTGCTGAAACTTTTCATATTTATACTCATGGAATGAGTGTGTTGCAAACCCCTAGATTTAATTTTTCCTTCGTGTGTACTATCAGGTCACTTCGCTTCCTAATTGATTTTTTCTGAAATTAGTAATTGTAAGATGATGATATCTTTTTATAGGTACAAGAAAACTTATTCTATTAAGTATATACAGTACTAAGCCAATTTTCTAAATTGAAAGCTATTGTTATTTCCTTAATAATCATCGCTCAGAACCAGTGGCGGATATACCAAAGTGTACATACATATATTCTAAAGTATATGTACATAGGTGGTGTAGTGGCGTTAGACACGACTTACGATGGTTCGATCCCGGTCCCATACTGCTGAGTTACTCTTTGTAATTCATGTACGGTCTAACATTGTAGATACCAATGTACTTAACGGAGAAGGAGAATTTCGTGAGGAAACACGTATGCTCGCACGGGTATGTGAAGTCTACCAACCCGCACTAAGCCAGCGCGGTAAACTACGGCCTAATCCCCCTCTTGATCAGGGGAGGTCCGTGCCGCTGCAGTGGGGACGATTATGGACTGGGGAGTCTGGGGATGATGATGATATGTCTATTTGCCAACTGTCATTGACACGACTTAAATGGCGCCCATAAACGCTTAGCGTTGGGCGTGATTTCTGCTTCATAGATTACATTATTGATTCATAGTAAAAATAACCTATAGTTTACTGGATAACTCTTTTACTCAGGGAAGAAGTATAAATATTGATATTACATGGAAGAAACAAGATCAAATGAAATCATCCATTTCTCTGTGCATAAAAACATAATAAATAATACGTTATATACTATCTTATATTGACAGCTAAACGAAAATTAAAAAAAGTTAAGTTAAAGTTAAAAAAGTCAAGTTAAAAAAGTTAAGCTAAAATTAAAGTTTTCTAAAGGAAACGAGGTTGTTCATTCTCGTTCACACGTGAACATTTTTAGAGAGGGTTTTTCCTTGGCGACAATATAGGGTATATGTTAGGTGGAACAACACAGATTTTTTTATACAATACAAACTAAAGCTCACTGCACGCGACAACATGCGACCGACGTACTGCATGTGACATATCGCGCTAGTGAGTGATTATCTTAAAGTATTGTAATACGCAGGAAGAAGTAGATACATGATATTACTCGCATATGGTGATATCTGCACATATCTTACAATGAAACCTGAATATAACGGAAAAGGGTCGACCCCTATTGTAACATTTGTTATATATGAAATAACGGTAAATTAATATAAGCGTGGCGGATGTCGTGATTATCTAATAGCCGGTCGGGTGTCAATGACATCAACATTTTAACACATGTGACCTATTGCCTTTCACACGGTTGTACGTCAGTTACAACTTAGATTGTGTGACCTAAAGAAATGCAATAATTCAATGTGTACGTATTACATCTGTAATCTACAAAAATTAGTATCTATAAAACATTGAATAATTTTGAATTCTGTTGTTCCGAAAATCAAGGCAATAAATTATTCCTCAACTTCATCTTGCGAGACAAGGTCACTAAACCATAGACAAACAGTAGGTAAACCTGCGATTATAAATGCGTGACTTCCCACTATATGTAGAAACTTGTATTTTGGTCAATATTGGTTGTAATTCTGAGCTAACAGAACTGAATTAAAGTTAGTACCTCCCTATCTGTTTCTGATGTCAAACGCCAAAACGATATAGCTAATTAAAAGATTTTGTAGCCTTAAACCTCGGGCTCGGGCGATTAACATCGGCTGGCGTCTTGCAGTCAGTTGTGTGTATCGATCTTGCCGTGTAGTTGTACACCTTCCTCGACCTAGGTGCTGCTCAGCAGGATCTCCCGTGTTAGTGTAACGCTGATGAAGACGGCAAATAACGCTTCTGTTGACTGCAAAATACCGAGATACCTGAGATTGACTTCTTCCCGCTTGCAACATCCCTACAGCTCTTTGCATTTCATCT
>WUAW01000986.1:0-11795 GCA_017165845.1 Thaumetopoea pityocampa | reverse complement strand
AGTCGTGTACTGATAATTTACAAAACGGGGAGATTTCCCTGATCAGTCGTGTAGTGATAGTTTACAAAACGAGACGTTCCCAATCGGTCGGCAAAGTGTTAAATTCTTTCAATTCTTTCGGTAGTTACGGTTTCAGTAGTTCCTGATCCTGCTCCAATTATGGTGGGCCAAAACAAGCCGCATTCACAAAAATAGTGAATGTCATATCATCGGAAGCTAAATAAATAAACGAAAATTTAATGCTTCGTTGGATGAAGTCAGCTCAGTATATAATGGTTTACTAATGTATAATAGGGTAGCGGATTGAGCCACCGTAACGTACTTCAAAGATTTATTGATTGCTTGGAAGAAATCAAGCCGATTACAAAATGAGGGTAAAATTGAACAATACTGGATGCATTTTATGTGGCCTTCAATATGGTAGATATTTATACCAGCATTTCAATAAATTGAATGTAAACTTCAAAACCCAAAGAAAACGATTATCGTGATAGTTCTCATTATGCTTTTCAAGCAAAATTACAAGTTTTCAGTAACGATTTTGCTACCAAAAACTACAAGTGAGTCCTGAATTAAAAAAATCACCGGAGATAGATTTAATTGAAAAAGTAGACAAAGAAAATGTCACTAAGGAGTTTAATTGGGCAATTCATTCATTAAGCGAACATTTTTCATTTAGCAGTTGAAAGAATTATCTAAAATAACCAAATTTATTGTGTATCCAGATACAACTTCAATGGATAAATTATTAGTTGGGAGTTTGAAGAGATTGATATGCAGCTGACTAAGTTTAGTTCAATATGGGTTCAAAAATTTATCGAAATAAGTAAAACCTATATTTAAATGAAATACAGTTATCAGGTAATGAATAAAGATGTCAATACCAAAATTTTATTATGAAAGGATTATTTCTGAAGGAGCTGGCTTTTGCTATACAAATTTTCACGTGCCTAAGCTTGTGAGTCATTATTTCCAGTAATAAGATACATTAAAAATTCGCTTAGCAAGTTTGTCAAATGACTCCAGTTCAGCTTGCATACTGCTAAATGTAACAAAACATGAGTCTAATATAAGTTATTTTGCATCTAATTTGCAACAGCTTATGCTGATTCGCATTAACTTTTTTCTTTTATTTAACCCATCGGATATCACGCGAGCACAAAGTGCACCAAAAACAGTATTGTAATTGTTATATATGTATAATACAATTGCTGTATCTGGTTGTAAATAGAGTTTTAAGTTAATAGCATCTAGTTTTATTTTTTCTACATTAAATCAAGTAAAGAACTCTTGACAGCACAATTTTTTAAAATGGCATGGACCCCAATAAAGGGACGCCAGCCCATCATAAAAAAAATATGAATCGTAACGTCCGTAACAAGATTTGGGAAAAGTTGATATACACACAATGACGCCATTTTCACTAATTCTTCGGTGTGGGATCGAATTCTGGTCTCCCGCTTAATCAGCGGGGATACTGGCCACTATATTACAGAAGTATTGGGGTAGGCAGAAACCATTTCTTTCCACTTGCTACGATCGTTTAACGTAGTAAAGTGGCTATCCGTGGCCCACTTTTCGCCCCGAAGGAAACGAGACGTTTCGGATGGCGAATCACGACGCCGCCATTTAATAAGGTTTAAAAAATGAATAAAGTTCTAAAGGACGGCAACTGTAACTTCACGTTGCGTACGCCCGGTTTCCAGCATGCCCACAGCACGTAACATTACATATTGGGTTAAATGACGGCGTGGCATAATGCATAACAAACCAATCTTTAACTTTAAATAAATAAGAAAGAATAGATATCAATCAGTTTATGTCTATTCAGTAATGATGAAACTTTAAACAAAAATAACCAATAGGCCGGAATTCATTCAAATTTTTAAATTTAGAACACTATTTTGTCATGCACTTTGTTTTTTAATTCTTTTTAGTCGCCGATTCTTTTTTTAATGGGATTTTACAAAATAGTTTGTCACTGTTTCTGAGTCTTAGACTTTGTTGATCAGTGTATTTTTTACATTGACATGAAAATTACGCATTACAATAATAGTTTTTTCACAGAACCATTATTATTATTATCACAGTTAATTACTGAGAAAATTTATAATGCATTATAGTAATGAAACATTAGTTTTATCATATACCAGCTTTTGCCGGCGGCTCCGCCCCCGTTAGTCAGTTTTCTGCTACATAATAAATCCCGAAACAATTATAGATTTATATAAAAAGCCTTAAGGAACCACTTTTACTTGAGCTCTCGTACCTTAACACTGGCTACTAAAATAGGGATCAAGCTGTCTCTTCAGTTCTACTAGACCGATTTTGATGAAACATGCCACAGTATTTAAGTCAGAATAGTACCTTTAAGACTGTAACAGTCTGAACAAAATCTACCTGCTGGTTTTTGCGTGAAGTTCAAACAAACATCGACCGATTTGGTTTCAGAAGCTCTTAGTTAGTCGATTTGAGTATTTTTTTAATAATATCTTTGATTTACAAAATTGACACTTAACAACTTTATAATAGTATAGATTACATAATAAATAGTGAAATTTTTTTTCGAAAGGAATACCTTCAACCTCTTGAAAATAAACATGTAATTGCTGACCTACTATTCTTATTTAATATCTGCAATGATTCCAATGACTGCCCTGACTTAATTTCCCAACTTGAAATTCATGTTCCATCCACACCTCTCCGACTAAACTAAATAATTTGTCACCCACATTATAGAAAAAAATCATATCTCTCGCATGTAAGCAACTATTCCATTTTGTGTGTAAGAATACCTATCTTGATCTATTAAATACTAAGTCTGCTATAGCAAAATAGCAAAATCTGTGTGTACCTTTGGGAACCTATAATTAGCTTGACGTTTTTGAGCAATCAGTTTTCTTCAAATCTAATTAAATAAATATTTAAAAAATATTGACTATTATAATAGTTAATAGTTAGTAATGTTATAACATTTCACGTTGTTTAATAAAACGGTCAAAATATGTATCCACCCATTTATATACTGTCAGCATAGTGGATAACTAAATAATTGCCATTTAACTAAAGGAACTGCAATGACTGCACGGATAGCGCAGTGGTTTAAGTGGCCGTTTTTCCACTGCGCTGTCGAGTGTTGTGGGTTCGATCCTCACACGGGACAACAAATTTGTGTAATCCACAAATTGTTGTTCTGAGTCTGGGTGTTCTGTGTTTCCGTTATTTGAATGTTTGTAAAGTCCCCGCGACACAGGAATTAATCCTAATGCGGGAGGTGTCTTTAAAAAATAAAAAAAAGGGCAGTTATTTAGTTCTCCACCTAGGCTGACGAATTACAGATATATGGATACATGTATAGTGTACATGATAAAGTGTAAGTTATGTTAATTAGTCTATACTCATAAATATAAGACTATGCCCGGTAGTGGCTCAGTGTAGTTTTAGCAAAAATCAGTGTATTGCAATCAGTCAGGAAGTAAACAGAAATTATACAAATGTGGTCACTTCTTCTTCTTTCTTACTGAGGAAAGAAATGAGTGAGATATTGTAAATGAAATAAGTGATTCTCTAGATTAGTGACAGGCTTGGCTTTTGACTTGAAATAAATTTTATTCGATAGAGAAATCATGGCTATTGTATATTTTAAGTTCTATTTAGGGCAATCAACACTTGTTTATTTATTTATATAGTAGTTGTTCGGGCATTGTGAATAACCATTTATGTGGGTGGACCGCAAAAACTACGACTCGGTATCTGAGGGTAGTTTATAAAAAACGACAACGTTCGGTTGCTTTGCCACGGATTCACGATCTTGAAAATATTTGAAATTATATGCTGGTTTCTGTGAAGATTTTGTGAAGAGATAGTGAAATATCGAACATTACGGTGGTAAATCGCTGTACAAGTGATAACGCAACCAGGCAGCCGTGCACGGCGGAGCTACCTAGGGAGACGAGTTAAGGTGAGTGGTTCATCTTGTATTTGGGGATTGCGGTGCCTGGACTCCCAAATCTAACCGATAGAAAACTCAGGACCAACCAACTGAGCTATCGAAGGGGTTTTCACACGAACAGTAATGTTTTTTATAACAACCTCACATGCTCGTTGTCACACCTATTTTTAGGCACTCATTATATTATTTTGTCATTAACGAAGATTTTTACACCCACCACTATGGTAAAATCATAAGTACAAAAATAAATATAGCAGCTTTCATTATGATGTGATTTTAAGAATTTTAAATATTTTTTCTCAAATGTGGTTGAATCGCCCCAAATGAGTTTTAAAATTTACTATAGCTGTGGTTCCTGTATTGATTAATATTTAAGTCAATAAGCCAAAGTATCACTAATATGGAGAATCACCATAACATATAATCTGGAATAATAAATATAGAATACAATTTTAATACTAACATTTTTACTGTAAAATGATTATTTTACTATGTCAGGGTTTCGCCTTTTGTTACCTGTAATTTATAAAAAACAGAAATTAACTTCAGATCATAGACAGCACCATGATATCTAAGCATAAATAACTCCTTCAACATTTCCCAGAAATTAAGAACCTTGCAGCAAAAAGGAGGCGAGTCCCAATTTCAAAACTTTCAGGTATTCAAATAAAACAGGCGTCTAAAAATTAACTGTTACACTTATGTCTTACAGTTACATTTTATAATATATGCATATTTAGATATTTTAAGGTAAATAAATAAGTTTTAGAATAATTACGATTTTTTAAAGTTAAAAAGAGTAAGGGATAAAATTTGGATCTGTCCCCCTTTTGCTGCAAGGTCCTCAATTATTAGTTTTAAAAGCTTTGTGGCCCGCGAGTGCCACTAAATAAATAATAATAAACATGTTGATTGCCCCAAATGGAATTTTTAAAATTTACTATGGCTGTGAGTCCTCTATCAATTAAAATTTATTTCAAGTCAATAAACGAGTGTCACTATTGCAAATAATTACCACATAGTTTTGTATCGCACAGTATATGAATGAACTAGTGTGTCAGCAAGCTACTTACGCAAGCTTCCAGGTAATCAATTTTTCTTTCCAATGACGTCAATTTTTCGTTTAAAGTCGCGAGGCGAGATCGACAGGACATATCTGGAAGACAACAGTCCATTTAACTTGTAAAACTATGAGTCACAAACGTTAAATGGAATACCAATAATATTACAAAAACAACAAATTAGGTATCCAAAATATTAAAATTATTACAAAACTGCTTCTACAACAGTTTCACTTGCAATGTTATAAAACTGTTCAATCACCGAATGAATTGAGAAAATCTGTAATCTTTTTTATGCTGCCAGTAATAACTTCAATATATTCTCTATTTGCCCAGTCCTGTTGGATTTGCTTTTGTATAGTTTCTCTTTGTGGCGTTGTCATTGTCTTTTCCTATTAAATGATTTTATTTACAAATAAAATTGAAACTTGAAGAACGTAAAACAAGACTCCGTTTCAGTATATAAAAAGTACTTTGTGGCAAGACTCTGCTCTAGCAAGGCTCTATGCTTCAGTTACCGTAAAATAGGGAGAATAGACATCAAGAGGTGAATAGAAAAAAAAACTGGGAATGATAGTTATCTCCAGCTTTGTTTACAGCCTGTTGATGAGTGTTTATTTCTACTATTTATTATAAAGCAATGTTTTCCCTTTATTCTGGCCCCTTAAAAATTTACATTAAGTTAATAAAACATAAAGAAAAAGGCTATTAAAATGAACAAGTTTATTCAAGCGATTTAAGCTGCCTGCCTAAGACTTTTTCTTAAACACCAGGTTTTTGAGTGTTTCTCGATATAAATTTGTATATTTCGACAGTTAAATTTACTCATCTATTCGTGAAACGAGGGTGGGATTTTAATATTGAATTATTTGTTCTTATTTTTATTGAATTCAGGATACTTGTTTTTTTTTTTTTCAATTTGAGGTGAATAGATACCAAAGAGTACATAGAAATAAACAGATATAATATACTGACTAGTTTTTGCCTGCGTGAATGTTGGTTTTCCGCTATATAGGATATCCCGAAACAATCATCTATACCCTTAATTCCCAAAGTGGTCCAGGTGGACCCTCAAGGGTCCACGGGAGACTCGACGGGAGTCTACGTTAGCGTACGCAAATTTCCATAGATCTAATCTTCATATACTTGTCGAGTTTTAGGAATGTGGTGGAAATGTAGCTGCAGAGGGTCCACCGGAACCAGCGAAATTTTGAAAGTGGGCTATGAGAAAAAATAGTTTGGGAACCTCTGATCCTATACTATTATAAAATTGTTAAATATCAAATTTTATAAATCAAAGATATTAAAAAAAAAACTACTCAGATCGATAATTATGGGCTACAAAAACCAAATTCATCGATGTTTGTTTATTTGTTCGAGCTTCGGGATTTCCTTTGTAGCGGAAAACCGACATTCATGCGGGTGGAGCCGCGGGCAAAAGCTAGTAGATTTATATAAAAAGCCTTAAAACTGTTTTACTTGAGCTCTTGTATCTTAACGGCTACTACTAAAACAGGGATCAAGCTGTATCATCCATTCTACTCGACCGATTTTGATAAAACATGCCGCATAATTTATATTAAGTCGGCATTGTACCTTTAAGACTGTAACAGTTTGTTCTGTACAAACTGGTTCTTCCCGCTGGTTTTTTGCATGAAGCTGTAACAAACAAACATCAACGGATTTGCTTTCAGAAGCCCTTAATTAGTCGATCTGTGTAGTTTTTATTAATATTTTACAAAATATGACATTTAACAATTTTATAATAGTAAATTTTAAGTCGCATTTGGGGCAATTCAACCACTTTTGAGAAGAAAAAGATTTAAAATTATATCGTTAAGATTTAAAACTTAAAATCATATCGTAATGGAAGCCGCCATGTTTATTGTACTACTTACGATTTTACTGTAGTGGTGCGTGTAAAAATCTTCGTTAAGGGCAAAATAACACAATAAATGGTTAGAAACAGATGCAAGGAGGAGCATGTTAGGTTGTTATAGAACACGCACGAGCCGAGCGAGTGAAACGAGGGTGCCGCGGCAGCGGCCGGCGAGTGCCATTAAATAAATAGTAATAAGCAAATGTCGACTGCACCAAGTGGATTTTTTAAATTTAGAACAGCCGCGGGTCCTCTGTCGAATAAAATTTGTTTCAAGTCCATAAACCCAGGACGACCTAATGTAAAGAATTGCCTTCGTTTCAAACGGCAAAGGAAAACTATATACCTGAGTTTTTCTCGATAGCGTATGAAATGTGCCAACGTGTATTAGGCCAGTGTGATGGATTATCGTCTAACCCCTCTTATTCTAAGAGTCAACCGGTGCCCTGCAGTGGGAATCAGCACAAAAACGGAGGTTTTTGTACCGACTTTCTAATAAGCCAGATACATACACTAACTAGTCCACATTTCTTTCGTTAGACCTACATTTTATAAATCAATCTAAACCGGAAACTATAATCATGTATTGTGCAAATATGAAATTTTCTTGTTTGCCCACTAGTACAAAAATTATCAGAATGCTTATAATAAATACTTTCATAGCATTAAGATTGGCTCATGATATTGTAGGCTGCCAAGTCTGCACCAGGTATAATACTATACGATCTGTGACAAAGAAATGTACAGGCAGATTATGAAAACAACGAGTCAAAATTCACCAAATCTTTATACAATTTTATGAATCAATTAAAAGTTACCAAATATACAAAATTAAAATGTGTCTGTGAAATAGACAAAACATTGTGATTTGTCTATGGTACCTAATACTTGCCATAACACTAATATATAACTCTGTGGATGAAGAATGAGATAACAAATAGCATCACATCTATACACATCTCCTTCAGACATTATGGGTGTCTATGCTCACACTTGCAGGTACAGTTTGTTCAACCATTTCTAATCCTAGTATTCATGCATAGTACTTAGGGGTATGCCTATTTCATAGCATTTAACTATATTTTTGGTCATTTGTTTGATGGCAAATGGTAAACAATTTGATACATAGCTAAAGTGTATATAATGCTATTTAGCCAGGTTGGCAGCTTGTTTCTTGGCTTTTACTAATTCTACTAGTTCCTTGTACCTCTTCATGCAGTCTTTTTTAGAACGGTTTGGAATACAGTTGGATATTTTCTCCCATCTTTCTGGAGTACTCACAGGGAACGTTTTGATTGCTTGTTCAAGCAATTCTTGCTCAGTTTTAGTCCAAGCCCTGTCTTCATGCTTAGATTCATCAGTTTTAATAGTAATTGTACCATTCATCAATTTTGCTGGCTTATCAGGTTTTGATATACCACTGTCATCAATTATATTCTGCGGTTTTTTCTTCTCCTTTTCAAATTGATCGAAAGCCTCCTCATTAGCAGCTTTTTTAAGGCTACTCTTTGAGAAATCTGAACTTTGTAAGTCTTTAGCTTTATTCAATACATCTTTCGAAGTGAATCTTCTATCATCTGTAAATGTGCCATGTTGATTTAGGAAATTAGAAACTACTTCCCACCTCTGGTTTGTTCCAGCTGGGAATAGATTGACAGCTTTTATTAGGAGTTGTGTCAATTCAACAGTCCATTCTACAGGTGATTTTACAGCAGAGTCTTTTTTCGCTTTTCGTTCTTCAGCCCTTTTTGTCTCAAATAGAGCCTTTCTCTCAGCTTCTAGTTTCTCTTCTGTCTCTGTAACAGTTTTAAGGAATGCATTTCTACCTTTAGACTCTAATTCCTTCATAAAATCTTGCAATTCCAAAACTTTCATCATTTCACAGATTTTTTCCACTGCTGACATGTGTGACACTATTTCGTTTTCATTAAGTGCATAGTAATTTTTTGTTTTACAGAGATCTCGAAGAGCTTTGCGCTCTTTTCGAAGATTTTTCTTTTGTTGTTCTCGCTCTGCACGTGCAGCATCAATACGGGCTCTCTCTGCCTCATCTGCCTTTTGTTTTGCTAGTTGAGCTTCCTTAATAAGACGCTCCTCTTCTGCCTTCTTTGCTTGGACTGCATCCTGAAAATAATGAGCAAAATTTATAATAGTGATGCATTAAAAGATATATCTTTAATAAGATTGAATCTCATCAATGACACAAATTTTATAAAAATTAAGACCCAGTGAGTAAGATACAAAATAAACATCAAATTTTACACGTTTTTGCTAAAGATATACAGTCTTACTTATAAACTCCTCTTAATCAATTGCTTAGCAATAGATTAGAAAAAATCTTACTTATTAACGCGATTTAGCATAAAGAGGTCGCTAAGTAATGCTTAAATAGTTGTCAAAATTAAACACCGTCGGGACGTAGTTTAAATTTAGCTAAGAGACAAGATGGCGAATTTTATTTGAATCAGCTGATAACTCAATAGGGCAACGATTGGAATTTCTGCTTTGAGGTTATTTTGTTGTTTGAATTGTGCTACATCAAATATGGAATTAGACTATCTTCTTCGAAATTTCAATAAAGATGTAGAAGAAAAAAAATAATTTTGATGCCAATGAGAAGAAGCCAAAGGAAGAATTACAAAGTTCGTTTTGATTCGCTAAGAGAACTCTCGGAGGGAGAATTTGGATCTTCATATCAATTTCGCAAGGAAAACATTTATCGAATTATTGAGATCTGATCTGATCGGCAGGCTACACGGGGCAGCAACATCCCAGTAGAATTACAAATAATGACTGTAATCAGATATTGGGGTCGTCATGAAATATATTGCGTGAATTCTCTTCGGAAATATTTTAAACGATTTTTTAAATTATATTTTAAGCCAAATCATCATTTAATATATACTTTCGTCAGTTTAACAATAAAATATTGGTGTGCCACATTTTTGGGAGTTTTGTACAAGTACCACTTTGACCACGGAAATTTCGCCTTGAAAAAATACTGTCACTTTGCTATGTTAGTAATATTTCAATATTATTCGAGAATATTGATAATTAATACACATAACAACACCAAATTTATATGTTAAACATCACAATAAATTGTGATTCTTTACTCGAGTTGTCGCCAAAAGCTCATATTTTAAATGATGCAAGCTTTTGGATATAGATAAATTCGTCAAAGACACCTGTTATGATGGGGCGTGTAAATAGCCACACCAGGCGGGATGCGTAACTTGCTTATGAGCGGGGCGGATAAAAAATATTTATGAAAAAGTAATGTCTGTTGCGCCACACAAACAATCAAGCAGTCCACACCTGCAACATCCAGGCACGATTAAAAATGGTTTCTTTGTAGACTGAGGCTTTCTCGATGTATATAGCAACAATTATATCTTCATGAGCGGAGGCGATGAAGCTGTGCGTAAGCGGGAGCTGTGAAGCGATAACGCTGCGCTCTATCTAGTCTAGTCGCGGTGTCATCTAGTCGTACCGAAGCACACTAAAACGCTGCGCAGGAGTGGAACCGCAAGAATTGTAGATGGCGCCGCATAACATTTATAAGATAAATATAATAATTTTATTTTATAATAGTGCGATAAATTAACAAATACATATTATTTTAACGTAAAGCGAGCGGCGTCACTAACACCACAGATGCAAAACACATGGTTTTGACAACTTTTTTCCTACAATTTCATTCTTTAGTTTAGTCTTTAGTTATTTTGATTATTTTGTTATTTTGTTTATTTATTTTTATTATAATCTGTGCTGATAATATGTATTTCGTTTCTTAACTAAGCATCTGCTAAGTAATATGTATAAGTGAAAAAAAGTTAATCATTACTTAAGATCTTAAGAAGTATTTAGTTAAGAAGTAGCTAAGTATTACTTAGTGAGATTTTTATAAGTAAGGCTGATATTGTGCAAGCAGGCAGTGGTGTTAGATGTGATTTCTCTGTAATATGAGTTATATTCAACACTGTATTTCAGAAATAGTTCTCAAAACATATAGATCTCAACACAGAACAATAAAAACCAGTAGAAATCGCATAGCGCTTCATTAGTATCGGAACCGGCGTGCTCAAACTCACACATCTAAAGGATAATTATATTCTCTAACACTAACAAATACTTTCTGTACTTGGCAAATGGCTAAGGCGTCAATTTATTCATAACGTTAGTTGTCACCAATTTGAAAACATAACTTTGTTGCATATGAAAAGAGTTTTTTTTATACATATTTTCTAAGTTTTTATTACCTTTTCGCTTTAGAGCTCACCCAGTAAAAGTTTAAGGAGTAAGTATTATTTTTACATAATTTATATTAGTGACATCTAGCGTTGAGTAGGACGCTACTCAACACTAGATGTCACTAATATAAATTTAGTCAATTTTATGCTGTGTACTCTTAAGAATAATATTGACATTTGCGTACCGACATCACAACTATTTGCTTTTCTATAGTGACGATACTGCCATTGCCTTATTTATCAATATTTTACTTTTTAATGGGTGCAATGTAATTTTATTAAAATTCAATTCACATTATTATTTTTGTAATACAGTTAACAGCAAGAACCAATGAATATTTTAAAATTTCCAAACTATGGCTGAATTTAACTAAATTGTATTGTTTAACTAGATTTATCATAATGCGATTTAGGAACCATAAATAAGAGTTGTTATGCTTGTTTCTTGTATTCATAATATAAGGAGGTTATGTTGCAAATTTGGCACGTGTGTAGTAGATAATCCTTGAAATTACTAACGTGATTTTTAAAATTCTTCCATTGACTTCGGCTACACCACCAATTAAACTATATGATATGAAAGTATTCCGGCGCATTTCTCTGATATGCTGGCTTCATTTCAATCTAATGACGTGCACGCAATATTAGTT
>WUAW01000984.1:21702-34473 GCA_017165845.1 Thaumetopoea pityocampa | reverse complement strand
ATGCTACGTGTCTCTATAAATTTGTGTGGGTACCTATATACAATGATAATACTACGTGTCTCTATAAATTTATTCTGGTAGAAGTTATACCATCCTACTGCGGCTATGACTTATCTAGCTATGTATATGAGCCGGCGGGAACATTCGGTCCCCGCGCGTCAGCCCCTCCGTACACATCTGCTTCACTCCCTCAAAATCTCACGTTATCTTGGTTAATAATAATCGGCTCGAAACTCGCAACAAATTTAATTAGAAAAAACTTTTCTAATTAAAGTTGCGGGTTCAGAGACAAGAAAACTGAGGAGTACAAATAAATATAATTTATACAGTTATAAAATTGTTAAATGCCATTTTTTTTTTAAATCAAAGATATTTAAAAAAATACTCAGATCGATTAATTAATGACTTCTGAAACCAAATCCGTCGACGTTTGTTTGTTCAAACTTCACGCAAAAACCAGTAGCTAGATTTTGATCAAACTATTACAGTCTTAAAGTTACTATTTCGACTTGAATAATGCGGCACGTTTCATCAAAATCGGTCCAGTAGAATGTAGATACAGCTTGATTCCTGTTTTAGTAGCTGCCGTTAAGTTAAGAGAGCTCAATCGTAGGCTTTTTAATATAAATCTATGATTGTTTCGGGATCTCCCATGTAGCGAAAATTTGACATTCACGGGGGCAGAGTCGGAGACAAAAGCTAGTTCAATATAATTCCACTTTTACATTACGAAATGGTAGTGCAAAATCTCCAACTTTACAGGAAAAAAATAAAAAATCTTATTTTTCATAATATGGAATCTTTCGTCGAACAAAAATTATTTTTTTAAAGTAACTATGAAATAAATAATGATAAAAATAAGCAAAAACAAAACGGGGTAAGTGTAATTGAGTGTGGTTTCCAAATATGCAATATTATTTTACAGTAATCCGTACATACATACATACATACACTCACGCCCTTTTCCCTGGCTCTCCGGCGGGGAATCGAACCCCGGTCTCCCGCGTTACAGGCGGGTATACTGACCACTATACTACCGAAGAATTGGGGTAGGCAGAGACCACTTCTTCCCACCTGCCACGAGCAAGGTGGATAGCCGCAGCCCACTTTTCGCCCCCGCGGGAACGAGACTTGTTGGGTGGCAAACCACGACGCCGCCATTTTAAGGTTCAAAAGCATTAAAAAGCCTCATTGCGTTCCTACGAAAAGGAAGGAAAGGAAAGAGGTTGGTGTAGGAAAGGTGTATTGAGCAAGGATTATAGGGTATAGGATACTACTATCTCGGAAGGAGTAGGAAGAGACAGTAGTAGTTCGGGGGGCCGGGGTCGCTTACCCGTATACTTAAGTCTATTTGCCGGACAGGCTAAAAAACTAAGTACTCCCCGACCTTTACCATTATAAATATATTGGGGAGTCAATATAAATATTTATTAAATACTAGCTTTTGCCCGCGACTTCGCTCGTGTGAATGTCCGTTTTCCGCTATATGGTAAATCCCGAATCAATCATCTATCTATACTATTATAAAAACGTTAAATATAAAATTTTTAAAATCAAAGATATTTAAAAACAAACTACACAGATCGACTAATTAAGGGCTTCTGAAATCAAATCCGTCGATGTTTGTTTGTTTGTTTATTCGGGCTTCACACAAAAACCAGTAGGTAGATATTAGTAAAACTATTACAGTTTTAAAGGTACTATTCTGAATTAAATACTGCGACATATTTCATCGAAATCGGTCCAATAGAATTGAAGATACGGCTTGATCTCTGTTTTTATAGCCGCTGTTAAGGTACGAAAGATTAAGTAAAAGTGGTTCTAGGCTTTTTATATGCTTTCTATAGGCCGTGACTGTGGGGGGATTTCCCATGTAGAAGAAAATCGACATTTACGCGGGCGGAGCCGCGGGCAAAAGCTAGTAGATTTATATAAAGTGACTAACCACTTTCACTTTAGCTCTCGTAGTAGCCGCTGTTAAGGTACGAACCTTAACGGCGGCTACTAAAACAGGGATCAAGCTGTACCTTTAATTCTACTGGACCGATTCTGATGAAACATTTATGTTGTATTTAAGTTGAAATAGTACCTTTAAGACTGTAATAGTTTCACCAAAATCTACCCACACGTTTTTGCGGGAAGTCCGAACAAACAAACATCGACGGATTTGGTTTCAGAAGCCCCTAATTAGTCGATCTGAGTAGTTTGTTTATTTTTAATTATAGAATATAGAAATATTTGACATTATACAATTTTATATAGATTTCTTTATGACAATGTTTATATTACGTACTTACCTAATTCTATAATCATCATATCAGCCTACATACGTCCACTGCTGAACATAGGCGCCCTCCAATGAGCGCCACACCGAGCGGCTATGAGCCGCTTGCATCCACTGATGGCCCGCGACCTTAACCAGGTCATCAGTCCAGATAATCGAGGGTCGAATCACACCATGAAATCCAGTTCGGGGTCACCACTCCAGCATTTTAGGACCCCAATGTCCATTGAAACTTCATCATCATCCTCAGTCTATATTCGTCCCCACTACAAGGCACAGATCTCCCCTGATCTTGGGCGATTAGGCCGAAGCCTACTATGCTAGACTAGTGCGGGTTGGTAGATGATAACTAGTACATTGTTAGTCTAGTGGTGCCAGATACGACTTGCTATCAAAAGGTTGTGGATTCGATCCCGGTCTTGTACAGCTGAGTTATTTCTAACTCATATACGGTCTACATTGTAGATGTACTCACTAGAGAAATAAAACTTTGTGAGGAAACTCGCATGCCTGCATAATGTAGCGTTATACTTAAGTTCCCGCAAATAATTCCGTTACCGCATACGCTCACACAATATTTTTATTTCATTATTATAAATAAAAAATGGGTAGCTGCCTTTTTAGAAAAACATCAGACACATTCCATTAGTAATTTACAAAAGCTTTGTTTAATTTTTTAACTAAAGCCAGTGTGAATAAATATATTAGATTCGTGAGTGTTTTAAGGCCCCCTAATTGGGTAAGTGATGAGCAATTTACATTTCATGAAGCTACCTATGAATTGTAAATATCAAGTAATAATTGTAAGATATTGTCTTTAATTTCCGAAACAATAATTATTTCATTCCATAATACGTATGTTAGTTTGTTCATATTCGCACTGTTATGTTATTACATTATGTTATTGTTATGAACCTACATTTTATATAGATATATTTTATATCATTTATTTCAAACTCTGTTCTGCTTACAACCGCCAGCCATACTCACCGCCACTAAGTAAGGCTAGGTACCTCCTCTTTACATCCATTATCATGCGTCTTCATGTGTGTGGCTGGCTTCATTAGTTTATTATATTATATTAGTTTATTTATCTGTAGTCATCTTCTTCAACGATGGTTTAACACTATATTCCAGGGTGCTATTACCAGCCTATTAACTGATTTTGAAGAACACTGACACACTGCTTCTGTGGTCAACATCACCCCGACCAGCGGAAATCGACTCGTCTCAGGAGTGCACCGCCTTATATCTGTGTTAGGATTTCAGATGGGCATTTAGGAATCCATTCGTCTTTTTATTATACATGTCGATGTGAACTGTAGTTTTATTAATATAATAAAACTGGATGTGATGTTTGTTCATGATATCCGGATGATGTGCTGAGTCGCGTGGAAATTTACGTAATGATGAAACTCCGTTGACATGTCCCGCAGACGAACGCTATAAATGAGGACAAATTGACGTTAACAGCATTCAATCTCGGCAATATATCACGTTTCACAAAGTAAACCGTTTGAGACGATTTCGGCGAAAACGAGAGCCGAGAAAATGTTAATGTATTTCGAATGTCTTGACCCAAGTTTGAGGGATGTTGTAGGAAAGTTAAAGGACCCCCACCGAGTTGAATGTATTTTAATGGCACAGGGCGAAAATTTTCAAAAAGGAGGTCGGTTTTAAGAAATGTTAGTACTTAAAATTTTTAATTATTATATAGTGTTTTATTAGAAAGCAATCTTCAAGTTGTCCTTGGAGCACGATCTCGGGGCGCTGGCTGGATGTTGTGACCAAGGATATGGAAGTCAATTGAGAATGTCAAAGACCGAGCAAAGTGGAGGAAACTTAGTAGGAAGGCGGACCCTGGCAATGGAAGCCGGGATTAATAATGCCAAGAAGAAGAAGAAGAAGATTAGAAAGTAATCTTAACTTATTCCTATCACTGTAATCACTATACAACTTATATGGGTGTATAGAGAAGAATTTCTCAAAGGGAATTAGGCGGGATTTGTAATACCAGGACCCCTCATCATCGTCGTCGGCCCGTGGTAGTCTACTGCTGAACGTGAGCCTCCCCTTTTTCTCTTTTTTTCCTTTAGGAGGGATTTGTAGGCGTTTTGGAGTTGAGTAAGAAGGCAGACTGGCAAGAGAATCATGGATTAAAAACTCCTAAACGAAAAATATATAGTAGAAATATAAGATGAGAAAGTTTTCGTCTAATTAGTAGTAGCTAGCATTTGACTTAATATCTGGGTTAAGTAATGTTTACTGGGGTCAGGTGTTAGATCGGTTCCCCATTCTACGAGTAGTTTATATGTAACCTCCTTCTCCTAGGATTAGGTAGGCAATTAAAACTGCCAGTTCCGGCTAGCATCTAAATAGTTTGATTGGTTCTTGTAGATACTGTGGGAGTTAATTGCAGATTTTATCTTAGATTGATATTAATTTTCGCCATTAATAATCTATCTAAACTATTATAAAATTGTTAAGTGTCAAATTTTCAAAAAAAAAAAAATTAAAAACAAAATACTCAGATCGACTAATTAAGGGCTTCTGAAACCAAATCCGTCGATATTTGTTTGTTTGTTTGTTTATTTGTTCGGGCATCACGCAAAAACAAGCGGATAGATTTTTGTTAAACTATTACGGTTTTAAGGGTACTGCGAGTATTCCCACTTAAATAATGCGGCATATTTCAACAAAATCGGTCCAGTAGAATTGAATATACAGTTTGATCCCTGTTTTAGTAGTCGCCGTTAAAGTACGAGAGGTCAAGTAAAAGTAGATCTTAAGACTTTGTATAAATCTGTGATTGTATCGGGATTTCCCAAATAGCGGAACACCGACATTCACGCGGGCGGAGCCGCGGGCAAAAGCTAGTAAAGTTATATATTTATCACATGTGTTCACTTAACTCACCTTTGTTGAATCTGCAGCAGATTAAGTTACTAAGGTTAGGTTCAGAATTGATTTAAGTTCCATGTTAAGTTATATCCAGTGTAAGTGGATAACTTAATTTGGCCGAAGGTTGGGTCAACGCCGATGTGGTTACGAACTTCGTACAATACTTGGTTACCGAGGTTTAACGTTGTTTTTACACAACCGCCTTAGAAGGAATGTATTATTCTTAGGTCCATGTCATCATCATCATCAGTCCTTAAAAAAAGATTTGCCATGATTTCCACGCTGGGCAGGTGTTTTAAAGATCGCAATAGATTTTGAGTGAATAACGGGATAACCTTGCTGCCCATTATCCTGGTACATCTCTTAGCCGGTTCCCACAGCATCCACAGGAAGAAATGGAGTGACGCTATTATTACGCCGGCGCCACACGGCAAGATTCATGTATATGTACAAGTATATTAGTGTGTTTTTTCCATCGCAACTTCTAAACGCCTGATCATATTTATATTGGTATCAATTCTGATGCAACACAAACTAAAATTAGACTCTCCCTATCTTTTTCTGATGTCAAACACCAAAACGAGATAGCAAATATTTTTAGCGAGTACCGACCTACAGGTCTGTCAAACGGCACAAAAAAATGTTGCGTTTTTGTGTATCTTCGGTCGGTATATTCTCGTTATATTCCGAGATCACGTCTAAATTTCTTAATTTTGTCGTGTCTAAACAAAACTGACAACACCAAAATTGTAGCTCTCTCGTTTTGGCGTTTGACATTAGAAAAAGATAGGGAGAGACTAAATTTAGTTAAGTTCTGTTACAACATAATTACCACCATTGTGTGGTATAGTTAGAATTCTTGCAATAACAAATCCTTATAATGACGACTGATCGCTTCAGTGCCAATGACCTAGTCAATGACCCGATCGTCGCTGTAAAGACCTTGCTTTCTGTGCCAGTTGCCGGGTTCGAATCCTGGTAGAGACAAACTTTGTGTGATGAGCACGAATGTTTTTATTCGATTCCTGGATGTTTATCTATATATGTATTAGTATTTATCTATATAAGTAAATGTATCTCTGTTTAGTACCCTAATGTACGCTAGAGGTATATAGTATAATATTAACTTTACTTTTTCCGAAATTTATTTCATGTATATTAAAATAGAATCGTAAAAACGGGTTCTATTTAATGTTATGAACATAAATTCCTATGCTGCTGAAGAAAATAAATACCCAATAAGATATTAAATCCACAAATACTAAAGTGGTACTGAAACACAATAAAATCATACATACATACACATACACACACTCACGCCAACATCCAATAAGGGTAGGCAGAGACCATTACTACATACATACAGTCACACCTCTTTCCCATTGGGGTAAGCAGAGACCACTTCTTTCCACCTGCCACGATCGTTTAGTGAGCAAAATGGATATCCGCAGCCCACAGTTCGCCCCCGTGGGCAATGAGACTTGTCGGGTGGCGAACCACGACGTCGCCATTATATGAGGTTCAAAAGTGCTGTGCCTCATTGCGTACCCACGGCTTAGTGGAGAGGACAGGAAAATGGATGAGGTAGGAAAGGTGTATTGAACAAGGTATATGGAATTTAGGAAAAGGACTATAGGGTATAGGATACTACTATCTCGGAAGGAGTAAGAAGAAACAGTAGTAGCTCGGGAGGCCGGTGTCGCTTACCCGTATACATAAATCTATTTGTCGGACAGACTAAAAGACTAAGTACTCCCTGACTTGACAATAAAATCATATGTTTTAAAAAATATGTTTTGGTCCTTGATGCTGTGTGTCTCAGAGGTACACACTCAAAAATTTTGTTACCGTATTTACAATGAATCTTAATTTTATTAGTTCCCACAAAAATCTAAACCTAACCTAACAAGAACATGGAAACTATTCTACTCTGCCTATCATCTTACACTTTAAGCTAATAATACGAACAAAGTTATATTGTAGGATAATATTTCTAAAAGGATAAAGAAGTTTAGTGAAAATTGCCAGTTTTCGGATGAAGTGTTCGGCGTTCATAAAGCTCGCGATATAAATTCATATGTGTGGACGCACTCGTACGAGAAAGTTCGCAAATATCGCAGTTAATAATGTCGGACGGAACATTTTAACATCCAGCAGTTTATAACACAGCCGACGTAATGTTACAGATAGAACAGCCTTGAGACGTATTCGGGTTTGTCGTAATGTTTGTACACACAGTGACTAAAACCGGAATAAACCAATTTACGCTAGTTACTACGCGCCTCGCATTCCCGCATTAGTCGCTTATAAGTAGCGTTAGAAATTAGTTATACAGATTAAATTACGTTTAATATAGATAATATTAAGCCTTCGGATGTTTTTTGCTCAATTTATATTAAAAGATAGGGTGTTTCACGCAGATTCCATTGATATGTGATTTACAATATACCATTATGTTGTTACAGGTCGGGGGTAAATTAAATGCCGCTGGAGTGAAAGAGTTAACTTATATAGGTAGAAAGAAGTATCCGAATCGCAGAGTATAATCAGTAATCGTCGTCCAAGCAAATATTCGTAGAAAACTTCCGTAAATAACGTATTCCAATCGCAGAGTAAGTTTCAATAACCGTAGTACACGCAGGTAGTCGTCTAAGTCTTCCTTTCACCTATGTTCGCTCCGAATAGTTCCGATCGCTTGTTGAAAACTAACTGTCCCAGTGAGTTCATCGCTCATATTTATATTGCCGATACTAGGCTTCGAGAACAAGCGTGGGCCCGCTGGAAACCGTGGAAATATACCAGCATCAACACGAAAGATGTAATAATAAGTTCCACCATCAGTAGACTTTCGACCTTATGTTGGAGCTATAGGGTTCATTACAGGATATACGTTATCTTTAGGCGTTTCGTTTCGCTTATCGTTCACGCATGCTAAAAATAGCGCCGCAAGGTCAGTGAACTGCGGATTACAATATTATAATTATAAACTAACAGGATACTATTCAGTTTTTTAACCACGTTGTGGACGATAATTGGGGCCCCCGAAGGACGTCGGCACTCAAAGTACATTCACTTCACGGGAAGCAAAAAAAAGTATTAAAAATATTAGTTTATTTATTATCTGATGACGTACACTACTACATACGTAAAAACTAATTTATTTTAAATTATAATTGTTACATAGATATCAACATTAAGATAAACATCTTGAAATGTTGTAATGACATAAACAAAGGACCCTGTGAAAAAATAATTTAATCCTCTATAAATAGACAATGTTTTTCAAATTACGAATCATATGTTAAATAAATAAAGAAGGTATTTGCGCCGGCCAAAGACGTCATTGACAATAGCTTCAACTTGACTTTAAAAGTCAAATATTCACTAAAGAAAATAAACGTCTGTTTTCAACGTTACTTCATTCGATCATAAAATTGAGAGGGTATTTTAGAAGCGTTTTAACTTTACAATTCCATTTACTGATAATATTACTATTATTCCCCGCCGGAGAGTCAGGGAAAAGGGCGTGAGTGTATGTATGTATGTATTACTAGTCGCTGTCAGCTGTTTTGCTCGTACGGTGTTTTAATTAAAAGTATGTTATGTCTCATTCTTGTTCAGTAGGTAATTTATTTTATCTACGTGAATAGAATATGACTTACTAATAGGTTGGAATTGAATAATTCAACCAAGTCAGTTTAGTAATTTAGGCGTGGCTGATATTCAAACTTCTACATATTTAAATATTCGTATAATATATAATGAATTTAAGCGGTGATAGCCTACTGTTATATCCATGCATGCCAAGTCTTAAATCTCGAGTTCAAATCCAAGATAAGTACCTTTTGAATTTTCGAAATCTCGTGCATATTAATAATTATCACTCAATTCAAACGCCGAAGGAAAATATTTGAAAAAACCTACATGTCTGAAAGATTTTCCTTATGGCCTAAACCTTCTCTTCTTAAAGGAGATTCGAACCCTGCAATGGGACTCTAGATAAGATGATGATGAATATGAATTTAAGATATTTAAAGTGTAATAAAACAGCAGATAACTTAAATAATGTCGTAAATGGTGCTGATTTTGTTGTAACAGAACTTAATAAAATTTAGTCCCTCCCTATCTTTTTCTAATGTTAAACGCCAAAACGGGATAGCAAACATTTACAGCGAGTACCGACCTACGTTTCTGTCAAATGGTTCAAAAAAATGTTCCGTATTTGCGTATTTTTAGTCCGTATGTTCCGAAGTCGTGTCTAAATCTTTTAATTTTGACATTTCTAAACGAAACTATAGTTATCTTGTATACCAAAATTGTAGATATCTCGTTTTGGCGTTTTACATTAGAAAAAGATAGGGAGAGACTAAATTTGGTTAAGTTCTGTTACAACAGAATCAGCAGCATTATTCTTTTTATATGTGCTAGAGTTCCCAGCATTACCTATTTTGCGAAAGACGTGATCAGTAAGTTGCCGTTGTCATTCAACCGAGACATGCCCAGTGTTGGGTGAATATTTCATTTCGTGCATGTTACACGGCGGTCGATAAAGAATACATGAAACGTTGAGAGAATTTGATTCTAACGTTGTTTTAGTATAATTAGCTTGGGGTTCCATTAGGCGCAACCTTTGAAACATCTTTTATTTAATTAGAAATGCACTAAATTAAAAAAAAGCCATAAATGTAATTACCATCTGTGTCCCTTTTACCAAGTTGTAGCATTGGCACATTTTGCTAAAATCTGTGTTTGAAGAACGAAATATTTATCAATGTTTAGAATAATAGGATATTTAGTATTGATTACGGAAGAACATATTTAAGCAGTTTAATTCAACCCCGTTCGACATGGGTAACTTACAACGCTCATTATACGAAGTGGCTGTGTGTCACCTATAATTTATCGATTACCCGCAAATTTATTGATTCAAATACTTCATATACAGTATGTAAAAGCGGACTTAATGCCTAAAGGATTCTATACCGGTCAACTTTTGAGTGATGCCAATGTAATAAAGTGGGTGTATTATGGATTTAATAAACAGTTATTATTTATGAGATCATGGCACATTTATGGGATCAAATTAATCGTCATCATCCCTAGTCTATATTCGTCCCTACTACAGGGAGGGTGATTAGAGCGTAGTCTACAACGCTAGCCTACTCCGGATTGGTAGAGTTCACAGAACCATACGTGTATGCAAATTTCCCCACGAAGTTTTCCGTCTCCGTTATGCACATTGGTGTCTACAATATAGACCGTATATGAATCGAGATATATATTGTACATAGTCTCGAAAAGAAAATTCATTTATTATTATATTGAAGATGCCGAGCTTGTAACTGCGGAACAACTGAGGATATATGCTTTAATCAACTATCTTCATCATCAACATTACACTGATGCTGAGGCAAAGCTACGGGTTCGGCCAGTCGTGAATAAATTCAAATCTGATTGAGCGAATAATTTGATGTCTCTTAGAAGAAGTACTTGAATGTATTAAGTTGCGAAACCTAATCATTCATCATCATTTCAGCCCGTAGCTGTCCATTGCTGAACATAGGCCTCTCCAATCGAAGTCCAGCGCGACCGGTCCATAGCCGCCTGCATCCAGCGAGACCCAGCGATTCTCACCAGGTCGTCGGTCCATCTCGTAGGTGGCCGTCCCACATTGCGCTTGCTAGTATGTGGTCTTCATTCAAGGACTTTTTTGGCAAATCCTAAAGCGAGTTTTAAATTTTAGCTACATCATCATCATCATTATTAGCTCCTCCTTAAAAAGGGGGGATTCGCCATAATCACCACGCTTGACAGACGTCTTATAGATTATAGTAGATGTTGTTTGAATAACAGGATAACGCTGGTGCCCATTAACCTGGTACATCCCTCAGCTGACGCTCACAGGGTCCACAGGAGGAGATGCACTGACGCTAATATTACGCCGGCGCTATACAATAAACTATGAGCTACATATTCTTCAATATCATTTGATTACTTTGACTAACATGTAATTTTTTTTTAAACTAAAACGGAGTTCGAAGTAACTTATTCTATTTGTGCTTCCAGCTAATCGCCATTTCATTGTACTGGAAAATTAATAACAACTGTTAAAGGAGCTGCACTTTGCTTTATAGAAAAACTTTGCAGTTGCCGGCGTGGCTTAATTGATTTCCAACAGAGTCCGCTTCGCTTTTTTAAAGGAGCAGACTAGTTGTAATGAAGTCATGACAGCGTACATTTTTTAGTACCAAGTATAGATCATATTCATCATCATCATCATCATCAGTTTGTTGAAGTCCACCGCTGGACATGGGTTTGCTGTGAAACGGGGGGATTCGCCATAATCTCCTGACTTGGCATGCGCCTTGGAAATCGCGATAGATTTTGATTGAAAAGTTGTATGACGCTACTGTTCATTACCCTGGTACGTCACTCAGCTGGTTCTTGCAACACCCACGGGACGAGATGGAGTGACGCTATCATCACACCGGCGCCACACAGCAAGGTCGTATATATTTTGAAATCAAATTTTAAAAGCATATTAGCGGTCTATTGATATTAGACATGATTCATGATGATCGTGGGTTCGATAGCGATTTCTTACACATATCAAAAATTTCCCCTCTCAACGCCCTCAGAGCCTACCTTATGGTGGTCTTTGCTTCAATATTTATTCTCCCTGCCTAAATAATCAAATCAGCGATTGGAACACGATGAGTAACAGACATACGGTTAAACGTACTTTTATTATAATATATTAATGTCGAAGTGTGGATTGTATGTGTCTAGTTAGTTATAACAAACAATTAATAACGAGATAATCTTGGAACTTCTTGCCGAGATAACGAGAACGAATACCCGGCCCATTCATCAACTGGAACAAATCTTTTTTAACAAAAGTTCTCTGCATTAGCGCGCGCTGTCCCCTAAGTACGCGACTTAATCTTTCTTAAATGTCAAATACCCTGTCAGTGTAAGAACTTCCATTATGGCTACTGTTGAATTATTTCTAAATAATTAATTTTAGCCGCAAGAGAGTCTTGATGGTGATTCATTACTGTAGTTAGTAGATGCACGAGGTCTGAAATGAGACATAGGATACTTGAAGAAAGATTTGTAATGTAAAATATGATCTGACAATTTTGTTTTTATATCTTTGGAACAAGATCGATAAATTGTAAAACAACAATAGATAAGTACTAAATGTTTAAAATTTTTAATTTTCGGATTGTATATTTCAGGCGATTTTGCACCTAGCAAGTAGTTCCGTGGAAAGTGAGCTCAAAGATGGAAAATTAAAAAGTAAAAATATTGTAACAGCGATATGGTGAAATTGCTGGGACTCAGTATAATGCTAGGTGTAGCAGTGTAGCTAGCGCAAACTGGTTTATTTCGGTTTTAGTCACTGTGTGTACAAACACTAGTACAAATTCAAAATTTGATTTATCTGTACAATAAAGTTCTGCGCGCGAATTGCTCGTGGAGATTACGGTGCTTCTACAAAGCTGTAGTACATAGAGTAACTTACTCCGAGAGTACACAGGTTAGGTTCTGAGTGTACGGTATCGAAGTACATACATATATAT
>WUAW01000984.1:4507-21527 GCA_017165845.1 Thaumetopoea pityocampa | reverse complement strand
CGAAGAATTGGGGTAGGCAGAGACCACTTCTTTCCACTTGCTACGAGCAAAATGGCTATCAGTAGCCCACTTTTTGCCCCCGCGGGAAACGAGACGTGTCGGGTGGTGAATCACGACGGCGCCATTTATGAGGTCCTAAAATGTAAAAGTGCCTAATTGCGTTCCCACGAAAAGGAAAGAAAGGAAAGAGGTTGAGGTAGGAAAGGTGTATTGAGCAAGGAATATGGAATTTGGAAAAAGGACTATAGGATATGGGATACTACTATCTCGGAAGGAATAAGAAGTCTATTTGCCGGACAGGCTAAAAGACCAAGTACTCCCTGACCTATTATCTATTATATAGACCTGGTATCGAAGTGTCTGTGTATAATCCAATAAAGCGTTACTTTCACTTAATTCTACTAACTCTACTACTACTAATTTTATTTAACAAAGCTCACGTTTCCTTTTTAGTACATTTTAGAAATTGCACTTCATGTCAGAAAAAAAACAAATCTTTTTGAAAAACTTAACTTTTTTTTATATTGTAGGAATATGTTAACACAGAACTTATTCAACAATGTTAGATTTGATTTTTTATGGCGCCGCGAATTTATAATCGTTCATACAAAATACAGAAATGACCAAATTTAAGATTCATTATTATCTGAAAAAGCATATTACACCTTTTCAGATAATAACGAATAATGTTGATGATTTTTTTTCATGAAAACTTATAAATAACTATAATAAATCTATCATATCGCCTTTATAATAATATTTATATTATGTACTAACTTTTATCGCGGCTCCGCCCGCGTGAATGTCGGTTTTCCGCTATGTGGAAAATCCCGACATAAACATAGATTTAATAAAAAGCCTAACATCCACTTTTACCTGACCTGTCATACCTTAACGGTGACTACTAAAACAGGGATCAAGCTGTATCTTCAATTCTACTAGTCTGATTTTGATGTAACGTACCGCAGTATTTAAGTCGGAATAGTACCTTTAAGAATTTAAAAGTTCCATCAAAATCAATTTTATTGGCTGGTTGTTGAGTGAAGCCCGAACAAACAAACAAACAAATATCGACGGATTTGGTTTCAGAATTTGGTTTCCTTAATTAGTCGATCTGAGAAGTTTTTTTTAATTTGAAAATTTAACATTTAACAATTTCATAATAGTAATAGATTATTTGTATATATTTAATCAAAATATAATGAATTGTAAATTATCTTAGTAATTTGCACATCACTGACTCCCATCGAGACTCGATCCTGTTAATCCAAAGGGATCCTGTCTCGATCCTGTTAATCCGAAGGGATCGCCCGAAAGGGATCTGTGTTTGCGATATCTCGATGTTATTTTCTGTTTATTTAACTATTATGTTATAAGATTTTTTTTATAATATTTAATAAAAAATATTTATATTTAATTAATTTTAATTTGTTTAATCACATTTTTATATTTTAGTAATTAGCAAATTTGGTTATGTCGATGTAAACATTTAAATTAGAAACTACATAAATTACTTATGTTAACGGTAATGAAAATGTTTTTGACCTCAGTTGTAATATCACCTATTCAAAATCAAAGCGGCAGATTATTAACTGCTACAAATAATTAGTGTTGCTCATAGAACTGTTTTCGTCTTGCGTGCAGAATGCTTGATAGAGAAACAGATACGATATCAAGAATGGAGATAGGCCTATGAATCATTATCATCACTATCACGTAGCGAAACCGCAGGTTTAAGCTAGTTCTATATGAACACTAAACAGCCCTACTTTTTCACTTGATAAGAACAGCACCAGCCCCCCTAGCCAAGTTGACTTTCGACAATCGTTATCGCTAATAGAAAGGAAAAAAATGTATTGGAATGACACTTCTATTTGATAAATCACGTGTGACTTGACGATTAGAAGTGTCATTTCAATACATTTTTTCCTTTCTATTAGCAATAACGCTTGTCTAATGTCAACTTGGCTAGGGGGGCTAGTTCGATAAATACTGATTAGGTCTTGCAAGGCTTGCGTCATTCTTGTAATAGTAGTGCAAGAACAATAAAAATAGTAAAACCTGATTTATTAGTGCAACATCAAGACCGGATGAGTCTCGTCTCGGTCTTGCATCATCATCATCATCATCATCATCAGCCCAAACACGTCCACTGCTGAACATAGGTCTCCCCCAAGGATTTCCAGGAAGATCGGTCTTGCGCTGCCCTCATTCAGCGGCCTCCCGCAACCCTAACCAGGTCGTCAATCCACCTTGTGTAAGGCCTGCCCACGCTTCGCTTTCCAATTCGTGGCCGCCACTTCAACACCTTGCGGCCCCAACGGCCATCGGTTGTTCGTGCTATGTGCCCCACCCACTGTCACTTCAGACTACCAATACGCTGCGCTATGTCAGTTACTCTTGTTCGTCTACGGATCTCTTCATTTCTGATTCAATTACGCAGGGAAACAAGCATAGCTCTCTCCATAGCACGTTGAGCGACTTTGAGCTTCCTCATAAGGCCCATAGTCAGTTAGTCGGTCTTGCATAGGCAACACTATAAATCTATACTGTTATAAAATTGTTAAATGTCAAATGTTCAAAAATCAAAGATATTTAAAACAAATTACTCAGATCAACTAAGAGCTTCTGAAACCGAATTCGTCGATGTTTATTTGTTCGTTTGTTTGTTCGGGCTTCACGCAAAAACTAGCATGTAGATTTTGATTAAATTATTACAGTCTTAAAGGTACTATTCCGACTTAAATAATAGGGTATGTTTCATCAAAATCGGTCCAGTAAACTTGAAGATACAGCTTGATCTCTGTTTTAGTAGCCGCCGCTTAGATACGAGAGGCCAAGTAAAAGTGGTTCTTAGACTTTGTGTTGGGCTTTTCCATATTGCGGAAAACCGACATTAACGCGGGCTGAGCCACGGGCAAAAGTTAGTAATATATATTATTATAAATAATTAAATTATTAGACAAATTACAAATGCAATCAATTACATTTATGAATTGTTAGGTCACAATACGACCTTGCATATGATGTACATCAAATCGCGATGTAATTACAAGGGTGCACCGCTGGTAGGTGTAGTATATTATCTCGGGGCCCAATGGTAGGTGGCTGCTTACACCCCAAGTGTATTTAACCTATCGATAACTTTAATATCGATCTTTTACACTATTTTCAACATTGACATTCAGTTACACGAAAGTCGTTCGAGGCAATTAGTGAATGCTTCAGAACCCGTCATTAGACTCTCGACCGTAAGTCAAGTTTGTCGATCAAATTTAAAAAAGAACGTTTATCGATTCGTAGCGTTCATGCATAATGGCGTATTAATGTGTCTACATGTTGGTGGCTTATTACTAACTTAAACCTGAAATGGTGATGATGACGCTTTATAGACTATTACCATTATCACTAGTCCTCAGAAGGCTACTGCCAGCAGTACAGCCTTCTGAGGACTGGTGTCTGTGTCCAAACACAGGCTTCTTTATTAAAAAAGAGGGATTTGCCATCTCCTCTCTCCACGCTTAGCAGGCGTCTGAGATCGCAGTCGATTTTGATTGGATACCAGGATAATGTAAATTGTTAAACTGAACTATTAAACGAATTTAAAACGTTTGCAACGTTATAAATTCGTGTGATGGTATGTAACTAACGTATTTTCTTACACTTATTTTGTCTAATATTATTAATCCCGATCTCTATTTTCAACGCTCACTTTTCTACTCCATTTACACCAATAAATATAAAAGGTAATAAATTTGTGAGGTGGTACGAAATCATCGCATTTACTTCTTTTATTTGGCATTATTAATACCGGCATTTTTGTCAAAATTCGCTTTTATTTACTCCATTTTTATTAACAAATATTAAAAGTAATAAATCTGTAAGGTGGTAGGAAACTACCGCCTTTTCTTTCTCTTCGTATGTTTAGCATTATTTATCCCGGCCTTTCTTGTCAAATCCCATTTTATACCCCTTTACCCAATCTTAAACATCCTCGGTAATAATTCCATTTACATCCATAATCTGGTTCACCCTCCATCGCATCTTATAACGCCCACAAAGTTGTGTTCCAATAATAGAGACATCAACTCGAATACCCATACAACTTAAATACCGATGTATTTACTCTCTTAGTCTAAACATGATCAAACTACCTCCATAATAAACATGATCAAACTACCTCCATCCTGATCCTGAAATTGTCTGCCATATAAAGGCCGCCAAGATTGTTATGTCATATGAGTTACGTATGCGGTCAGGCAGCATTTTCATTTCCGTAACGCGAAATACGTCTCTAACGCGTTTTATTTTACCTTAAAATGTGGGTATTCGTTTGCACTCAACCTTGTAATCGACTTGTAGATAAAAATACGTAGAGCGAACATGTCTTATTTCTGTAATGACATATATTTTTTGTGTTACTTTTAATTTTATTTTTATTTCATTAGATTGTAGTACTACAATCTCATGCCATTTAGTGACAGTTAACAATATTGGAATAATAGATAGATTGACAGTTTTGGAATTAAACCGTCAGCACTGTCTATCTATTTAAAAAAAATATTTAAAAAAATTAGGTTACACACAAACAGTACAAATTTATTTAGTTGGCAACTAAAATTGCAATTGATACCGATGGGTAACACAAAAAATATATGTCATTACAGACAGAAACCTATAGGTTTACATGATGCTATACTTTTAGTGAATTTGACATAATTTAAGTAACGTAATTATATAATTATTACGATTTAATAAATATAAATATCGCAAATCGGCTTACTTAGATTCTTACTTAGATTTTCTTAAGCAAATATTATGATAATAACTACTACTTATAGTCCTGGTCTTCTAAACTACATCTTCAATTATTTCGCTGCGTTTGAATCTTTCAAGCTCGATTGTACCGTTACACCAGTGCTACGTCGTAGGCCGGCGTAGCCGCACGTCGTGCGTTTCGGCTACACGCTACGATATCCAACACGAGAAAAAATTGTGCGAAATAATTTGAAAATATTTTTTATTTTATTTAAACTATTTTAATTTGGCCATATTTTAGTAGTTTTCGTGTAGTTTATTTAAATACCGATCTTATTAAAACTTTGATATTGATAATAACGGGAATGGATTAAGTAAAATGAGTGTACAATTATCTTTATCAAATTTATCGAAGTATGAAGCGAAGATTGAAACTAATAGAAAAAGTAAGTTTTGTTGTGTTATTCATAAAAAAATCAAAATTTATGGGTCAATTTAAAAAGATATTTTAATTGTATTACCGCTGAAACTACTACTGAAGAATTTTGCGGTCTTTATTATTTATTTTCATAAATAATAATCAACGTGAGCTTATGTATTAATACATGTAATTGATAAAAGTTTAATAAAGATTTTAACTTATAAAATAATTTAATAATTAATAATTTACTTGAAATATACGCATTTATTGATATTTGTTTCATCAATAATTGATTAAAAACATACTATATCAATTTAATTTTTATAAAATAAAATAAATATGATGTGTTTCTCTGTGAACTGTTGTCAAAATGTGCAAACTTTAACTGAGAAAAACGCAGGTTTTGAGAATATAAGACAGCGAAAGATATGTATGTACATTAAAAAAGATTAAGACAAAATAAATTTCTTCACTATTATCTTCATCAACCTATTGTCTCACTACGAGGCAAAGATCCCCTCCCAGTATGAGAGGGGTTAGTCCACCACGCTGGCCTAGTGCGGGTTAAGACTTCTGAAAATTTTCTCAAGTATTCGCCACGGTGTTTTCCTTCACAGTTTGAAGAGAGTGATTATTTATTATTAATTTATTAATTCGCACATAATTTCGTAAAATGAGAGGTGCGTTGCCTGCCTTGGATTCGAACTTGAAATCTAAGAATTAGTACGCATGGTTATATCACTAAGCTACAAGGTTATAGGTTACAACCAACAATGGAGTAAAATTCAACAACACAAGAGTCTAGGTAGCAGTAATTATTATTTGTGGTAATAAAATAATTTATTATATATTTTACAATAGTAATATTATTAAGTCTGAGTTAAGGAAATCAGTCAAACTAAGATGAAAGAACTTAATTTTGGATCCTTCATCCCCAGTCCATATTTGCTCTTATTTGTTCTCACTACAGGGGCACGGACCTCCCTTAATCAGGAGGGGGATTAGGCCGTAGTCTACTGCGCTCGCCTAGTGCGGGTTTGTCCTTAATTCATCATTAATTATCGATTAGGATTTTTAATTAGAAATCCTAATTTAAGTAACAGATAACCTGCATGAATACTATTATACGAAACGGAAGAAATCTACTACTACAATGCTTAATCAAACCATTTAACACTCTTAAACCTTAGCATCTAAATCACCATCAGGTCTAGACAAGTTTACACAAAGATCATCATTTATTACTATCATCGCTTTAAAATTTAAAATATTATATATAATTAGTTGTTTTTTGACTACAGGAATTGCTGAAAATCAGTTTGAAAAGTCAATTTTTGTGGTATTTCTCTCCATTACCCGAGAGAGCAATTTAAGAAAATGAAATGAAATAATTTGAAAAGTTTTGCAATTTTAAGTATTGTTGTAGTTACCAAATTACACAAACAGTATTACTTACACTTTAGATATTTTTATTGTGTAGCTTATTCATAATCCATTGTCCAAAATTTATTAAGCATTTAACTTTTATAGAAAAATATGAAATATTGAGTTACATTGGATAACTTATTATATATATTTATAATAAGTTATCATATATAATTGAAAGTAAACTTTCTTGTATTCACTATATATTATTTATTAAGCAAAATTTATTAAGCATTTAACTTTTATAGAAAAATATGAAATATTGAGTTACATTGGATAACTTATTATATATATTTATAATAAGTTATCATATATAATTGAAAGTAAACTTTCTCGTATTCACTTATATTCACTTTAATATAATAAATGAGATGTGTTCATCTATTTTATTCTTCTTCGTGTCTCAGTAGCTGAACCCATTATTATAAAATAGGAGGTAGATTTAAAATTAAAGACGAACATAGGCAATAAACTATCGTTATCAATATCAAAATTATTGCGAGTGTAGTTTCGGGTATCGGCTAGTCCATGCTAACATAATAAATGCAAAAATCTGTCCGTTTGTTATCACTTTAAAGCATCACCATTGAGCAGACCTTATTCCGCTATCCTGGAGCTATCTACTATATCAAGGAAACTAAAACTACTTATCGCGATCATACCTTGTAACTCTATTCTCCTCAATATCTTAATCTCCAAAACGCGGAGCTCTAAGTTAGTTTATTCAAGGTCAGTCATCCCTCACTGCTGTATAGGAGAAGCAGTGTGATAATATCTTTATATCATTATTATCATGTTAGCTCACAGATATTCACTGTTGGACATATGCCTCCTCCAGTGATCGCCACATTGAGCTACTATGAGCCGCCTGCATCCACTGATTGTTCGCCACCTTCACCAGGTCATCGGTCTACCCAGTCGGGAGATGACTAGTATTACACTTTCCGATTCAGGGTCGCCATTTCAGTACTTTAGGACCGTAAGGAACATCAGTTTTGCGAGCTATTACTCCGCCCACTACCACTTCAGCTTCGCAATCCTTTTAGCCACATCAGTGACTCTAATTCTCCTATGGATCATTACTGATCGTATCTCGAAAGGAAAATTTATATACATGTCCCTTAAAGTTTGGAGCATTATGTATTGTTTACATTGTGAAAAGCAATCACCAACCAACAAAGAAAGAAAATTTTATGAGGAAGCCTGTATGGCTGTATGGGTGTGTGAAGTTTACCATCTCACACTAGGCTAAAGTACTAGATTATAATAGCCCAATCTCCTTCCTGATTGGGGGAGGTCCGTGCCCCTATAGTGAGGATGGATATGGATTGCGGATGATAGAATGAAATCATCAGCGTACATCAGCAACTATGGAAGCTGGTCTTATATGACTTCACCATCACTATGTCAAGTACTGCGTTAAATAAAAATAAATTTAGTACCCAACCGTTACCTTTTTATCGCAATTTTAGGGCGATGTGTCTGCGGGTCGTTTAAAGGCACGCCTTGTGATATTAAACACAATTATTTTTCTTTGAATTTCATGATGTGACTGATAAGATGTGACTGATAATACTGGTAATATAGTGCGTTGACCGTTTGACTCTCATAATTCAAATGACCACTTAATTTGAGTTATACATGAAAATTAGAGCCCTATACCTTAATTGGCATGGTACATCCTTAACAGATAAAATTGGCTTGAGCCTCTAGATGAGAATATGAAGCCTATTACACTCAATTAGATTTAGTAATTTGTTATTCATGAGTAATATAAATTACAGTTCTATTCCCCATCAATGTTTGTGACAGATTATCGACAATATCGTCGTTATTGCTCACGGGCGAAGATATCGATCCTTATTGAATAAAACATACCGTTATAAGGCTACGACTTACATGGGGGCATGGGCCTTTGTTTGAACACGTGACTGTGAATACCTTGTAATAATTTAAGAGCTAGAAATAGAATGTAATTAAGTATTGAACTATTGTACTTAAGTATATGGCTGCCAAACATGTTTAGATGTACTTTTGTTTATAATTAATTATTACCAGATTTTGCCCGCGGCTCCGCCCACGTAAATGTCGGTTTTCCGCAACAACGAAAATTCCAATCAATCATAGATTTATATATAAAACCTTCGAACCGCTTTTACTTAAGCTCTCGTACCTAAACAGCGACTACTAAAACAGGGATCAAGCTATATCTTTAATTCGACGGGACTAATTTTGATAAAACATGCCGCAGTATTTAAGTTCGAATAGTGCCTTTAAGACTGTAATAGTTTAATCAAAATCTACCCGCTGGTTTTTGCGTGAAATCCGAACAAACAGTCAATCAACAAAACATTGACGGATTTTGTTTTAAAAGCCCTTAATTAGTCGATGTTAGTATTTTATAATAGTATAGATATAATAATATTCTGGACACTTTCACACACACTGATCTAGTCCCAAAGTAAGATTCCCCGTGTCTTGGGTACTAGACAACGATATACATATTTATATAGGTAAACACTATACATATATAGATAAATACGTCCATGACACGGATACAAATATTTGGGTTCATCACACAAAGTTTGTCCCTACCAGGATTCAAAGCCAAGACTCATTGACACAGAAAGCAGGGTCACTTCCACTGCACCAATCATTCATCAGATTCCTCAGCTTGTTGAAGTCTCAGCTCGACATAGTAATGCTCCTTCAAAAAGCTGAAAGACTTGCTATAATCTCTTCTTGAAGAACCTTGACGATCGTACTCATCAACATCATCACCAGACCGTGAAAGTGCACTGTTGGACACGGGTCCCCCCTTAAAAAGGAGGGATTTGTCATAATCTCCACGCTTGGCAATCGTTATTGCAATCGCAATATACGTTTGATTAATCGCATGATAATATATCTTTATGTAAACAATCATATGCCGATGGGGCAAAAGGGTCCTTGAATGGAGACCACGTGCTAGCAATCGCAGTGTGGGACGGCCACCTACGAGATGGACCGACGACCTGGTGAGAATCGCTGGGTCTCGTTGGATGCCGGTGGGCATGGACCGGTCGCGCTGGAATTCGATTGGAGAGGCCTATGTTCAGCAGTGGACAGCTACGTGATGAAATGATGATGATGATGAAACAATCATAGTGAACTGAGGCCAGGTTTGTCGTGTTTAAATTTGATAATGTAACGGTAATTTTATTTATTTAAATTATATGAAAAAAAATATTTTATAAAAGTCTTTTCTATCCTTAAATTCGGGTCACTGATTTACCCAGTCTTTAAAATAATATTTAAGAATGTAATTAAAGATTATCTTGTTGAGTTTCAAGTTAAAATTAAAAGTAAATTTTATGAGAGTTGTTTTTTAACATATAAGTTTATTTTATATAAACATTATTTACTCGATTTGGGTGAGATTATGGTTTGATTATTTATAAACTCCTTTTAACTGATTTTTACGTCCTGTGAGGTGCTTACTTCTAATTTTAAGTTCATAAAGATTAGAGTTTGTAGTCCTGACATTTTGCTATTAGGTTCATGTAAAGAAATATACCCACCATCAATATCCATAGCCACGAGATGAACCGACGACCTGGTGAGGATCGCTGGGTCTCGCTGGATGCAGGTGGCTACGGACCGGTCGCGCTGGAATTCGATTGGAGAGGCCTATGTTCAGCAGTGGACAGCTACGGGCTGAAATGATGATGATGATAAAAGAAATATAATGCGATTCACATTCAAAACTGAGTTGATTTGCTTTGAGCCTAGATACGATACATTAATACGGTGAATCCTGACTTGGGTCTCGAAGACACCAGTTATGAAAGGGATTATGGCGTGTACAGATTATGTCAAATGGTAATTTATCATCTGAACTTGTCTCATAGTTTAATCTCTTAACTAACATATCCACATCAGACCCTGACTTAAGTCAGAATTATGTCAGGGTGAAAAAGAAAACAGATCGCTGTATCGCTCTAAATCAAAATCGATAGTCAAATGATAAAAGATTCCACTTCAGCTCCTGACATTTTAAAGTCGGTTCTAACTTAATCTTCATTCATTCATTCATTCATCTGAACATTATAAATCTTCTGTCAAACGGATGACTTTAAAACTTGTGTCCGTCCATGAGATAAGTAGAATTAAGCTCAAGTCTTGTATTTGAATACAGTTTTGACATTTAAATAAATACACTTAATACTCACGCAGATGAAGAACGGAATTAAATATGGTGGCCGAAAAGCGGCGCTGAATGAAAGAAAGAAATCACATTTGTTCGGACAAGCATAAAAAATCAAAGAGATAAGAAAAAAAGAAAAAAGCGAATAACAACACAAATTTATTATATATTATTAGGTATCATGATATTATTACGTAAGGTGCGTTTAAATGGACCCCGTCTCAGCTTGTTACTGCAATACGCTGAGGCCAATGCGTGAATAGCTTTATCAGATTTGACTTTCGAAACTCTTTAGGACAGGGTAAAATCTTAGAATTTTGTACACTAACTTAATGAAAATTCTTAGATCTGAGACTAAATCTTTATAAACAAGATCTAGGTCTACTTAAAATCCCGTAGATCTTCATTTAGATCTAATTTTAATATGCGGTTTACGAACGTGAATGTAATAGCTATAGTGTGTGGGTGAGAGACGAATAGAAAGGGCACCATTACTAATCCAATTCTTTGTGTGCATGAATAGTAAAATATTAATATAAATTTATAATTATACTGCCAGGTATGTATTTTGTGATTACAGGTTCGTTTTTTTTTACAATGGAAAGAAAAATTTGAAATGATATTCAACAAATTTTTTGATTGAACCATATTAAATTTTGTCCCAAAACTAATAATAACGATTCAAGTCAGCCGATAAGTCTCATCGGTGGTGCAAAGTAGTTAGGGAAAAGAAAGCAGTTTGTTCAAAACCATTAGAACAATAAATTGATATACTCTTTAGATCATGTACATATGTATGTGTGTGTGTAGTTTTGTCTCAAAATTTATAACAATGTTTTAAATCGCCGGTATTGCAAGTGTTGGTAGATTATTTTCTATGGCACGCATTCTCATTTTGTATCTTTTCGCTTGTACATATTCTTATTTTAATAGATCTTGTAGTATATTTACTAGCAAAAAGATACTGAAATCACTTGTTACAATCCACAAAAGTCGACCGCAAAAGTCAAAAATTAATTTAAACATATTTCATTCTACAGCGAGGCATCTTCAGAAATACTAGGTGGTTGCATATGACATATATCACAAGTCTGGTTTAAATATCAAACATAATATTTGATTACAAACAATTAGTCTCTTTTTGTAATTAGTGAACGACCGCTAAAGGTTGCTGGGTATTCATACAAATAATTAAACCGGCGTTGTCGGAAGAGGACGCCCAGGAAAAACTTACCTTGACTATATCAATAACTTGTTTCAAAAAGGTCAAGTTCATAGCACCCTTAAACGACGCAAGTAAAATATATATGGATGTGGATGAGGCGAGAGAGGTGTGTCAGGATCGTAGTATGTGTCAAACTGTGGTCTCTGCCTACCTTTATGGGATACCGGCGTATAAATTTTCAAATTTTCTTAAATTCTTACTAGTTAAATTATCTAACAATTTTAAGCTACTTTATTTGGATTGTATTGGGCTATGGGGTTGGGTCCACAGAACTCAAGCCGACATTGCATTACAACCAAATTAGCTTAAAGACGTTTAGCGTCTGTAGTGGACGGTCAGCAGATAAAAGCTCAGCTTCGCACTGTTGATGTTGATAATATATAATATAATATTGTCGATATTTTCTTCACACCAATTGCTCTAACCCCAAATTAGGATTCCCCTGTGTCTTGAGTACTATACAATGATATACATATTAGATTAGAAAACTCCTTATTGCACAAACATATAAAACAGAAAGCATGCATACATATTAGACAAGTAATAAAAAGCATACATTGGGCGGTCAAATCGTAATATGCGAGCTTTTTCAGACATCCCTTTATACTAACTTAGATAAATACTAATTCATATATAGATAAACATCCATGCCTCTGATACAAATATTCGTGTTCTTCACATAAAGTTTGTCCTTACCAGGATTCGAACCGAGACCTATTGGCACAGACAGCAGAGACACTGCCACTGAAGCAATCAGTAGTTAACACTTAACCAATATGTAGTTCTTTAGATTGGTCTTTATTAGACCACATTTTTGAGACGCAAGCCTAATAGTCGAGGAGTAAATGGGAGACAGCCGAAAATTAGCTGTTTCGCCCTTCGATCTGATTGAACCGGTTTAATTAAAGACTACGTATCTGTCGGTAAAGTGCAAAAACCTGAGACTAATTTCACTTTTAATTAATTTTGGAAACTTTCCTTTTAGGAATTTTTCCTTTGTAGTCATTTGTAATTATAAATTAAGGGTCAAGATCGTCTAATAAAAGTTGTTGTGCTTATAAATTGCAATCAAAATTAAATAATAAGATAGTGTTTAATTTTCATAGTAATTGACGACTGATTCGTGGAGTGGCAGAGAACCCTATTTTCTGTACCAATGAGTCCCGGTTCGAATCCTGGTAGGTACAAATTTTGTGTGATGAAATGTAATCTTTGTATCCGAGTCACGAACTATTGTATTTTATTTATCTATATAAGTATGCATATCGTTGCCTAGTAACCGAGATACAGGGGAATCCTAGTTTGGGACTAGATCAATATATCGCTCATCCAATAGAATAATGACGTAATTGCAAAAAAGTTAAAATTTTATTTTGTGTTTAATTTGAATGATTTGTTGTTTACTGTGGATTTTTGTCGAGAATGCTCAAATTATTAATAACAATCTATAAATAAATTATGAAAAATCATGATAATTGATATGATTTACAAAATGGGTATAATCCAATTTTAAACTGAAACGCTCCTTCTGATAAATTGCAATAATGTAATTACGTCACTGTTCTATTGGATGAGTGATATATGAAAAGTGTCCAGAATATTATTATAGTTATACGGAGTGAGTACGAAGAAGGAAACAAATACTAAGTAATAGCGCGTTAGTAGCTTAACACATTTGCTACCAGCGCCGGAAATGTTGAAATTTTGAAAAATTATTTTCAACGTTATATCTGTTGAAAATTATACCCGTGTAGAAATAATTGTTTAATGTTACAACTGCAAATGTGATAACATTTTGACCCGTAACTGGTGATATCCCCACATGATCATCTACGTCTTCATCAACATGAACGTCGCTCATCACCTTACCCACACATCCTCAGTAACATCATCACCGTGTTATCACTCTGCAATATAGCATAATTAGAATCATCATCCCCAGTCCATATCGTCCCCACTACAGGGGCACGGACCTCCCTGATCAGGACAGGGATTAGGCCGTAGTCTACCGCGCTGGCCTAATGTGGGTTGGTAGACTTCACATACTCATGTGAGCATGCAGGTTTCCTCACGAAGGTTTCCTTCTCCGTTTTTCCTTTTTCGTTTTAAGTACATTGGTGTCTACAATGTAGATCGTACATGAATTACAAATAATAACTCAGCGGTACGGGACCGGGATCGAACCCACGACCCTTCGATCGTAAGCTGTGTCTAAAACCACTACACCACCAATGCTACCCTTAATTATTATTATAATATATAATTATTATTAATAAATGATTCTTTCCTAATATGAAGCAAAGAAAATTTTTGTTTTGCGTAAAAGCAAAACAAAAATCAAACTTTGTAATTGTTTATCATTTAAAACATCATTTGAAACAATAACCACAAGCCGTTTAATGTAGCAGTACTAATGAATTGTGGAGGTTAATTCCAATAAAATCTATTCCATATTTGAATTGAATTATCACGTTCGGTACAGTTATTAACAAAAACGTTAAGTAAAATCAATAGCTATTAGAAAGTTTAAACAACAAAATTCTTTAAAGAAAAATTACAACAAAACTAAAAGCCGTTATAAGCAGAATAAATTCATCCTCTTTTTGGGTAAATTAAATCTTCTTTTCGAGCAATATAGCAGCATATAGCAGTACCGCAGAAATGTGTATACAAGTGCACTTACTTGCACTTTGGACCAGGATAATGGGTAGAAGCGTTATCCTTTTATTTAGTAATAAAATCACAATCGTTCGTTGTTTTAGACCCTGGATTAATGTTAAAACAATTACTATACAGTCAAAATGGTCCCATACATACTATTAAATAAATGATATTTAAAAATTTTCTCTTTATACTTGAATAGTACGTTGGTGGTCTAGTGATGCCAGACACGGCTTACCCAAAGTGGTCCAGGTGGACCCCAAAGGGTCCAGTGAAGACTCGACGGGGGTCTACGTTGGCGTACGCAAATTTCCATAGATAAATCTAATTTTCACATTTTACGTCCACCGGAACCAGCTAAATTTTGAAAGTGGTCTATGAGAAAAAACAATCTGGGAATCTCTGGTCTACATTGTAGACATCAATGTGCTTAATGATGAAGGAAAACTTCGTGAGGGAAATCTACTGTGATCTCTGTGAGTGGACTTGCACGGGCATGTGATGATAATAATGACGATAATGAATGGGTCTAAAAATAATATTCGTTATGTTCGTGGTCCGCTCGCACCCGCATTTCTATTGCTATGCGAGCAAGAGGGAAAGAGAATGACCGGACGTGTTTATTTATATACGTTTTTTAGACATTTTCATTCAGTTTGTGTTTAAAATACAGTGTGAGCGGGCTCATAAAGAACAAATTGCTTAATTTTTCTTTGAAATTAAACTATATTTTATTACTTTTTATAGCTATAAAAATCATTTTCAATGTCGTTCTTATCTTTCTTTTTTACCATATTAAATCCATTCCGTGGGAGCACAATGAAGAACTTGAATCAATTTTGAATCTTATAAAATGTTGGCGTCGTGGTTCGCCACCCCATACGTTTCGTTTCCAGCGGGGCCAAAAAGTGGCCACGAATAGTCACTTTGTTGAATTAACCGATTGTAGCAAATGAAAAGAAGTGATCTCTACCTACCCCAATTCTTAGATAGTATAGTAGTCAGTATCCCCGTCGATCACGCGAGAGACCGAGGTTCGATTCCCCGCTGGAGAACCAGGGAAGAAGGCGTGTCCGTATGTACGTATGTATTAAATCTAGTACTTGACTACAATCCCATCTGATGGTAAGCGGCGATGTAACCTAGCGTGATAAAACGTACTAGCTTAATAAAAATCTATTTACTCTTGCCTTAAGGATACGTACATTATAATCGGATGGAAATACTGAGGCAGGAAGACTATTCCAGTCTTTGGCTGCACCTATCATGAACGTAGAAATAAGTCGCTTCATAGCAGGAATGTTTAAGAGGCAGAGGTGATAGCCCACCCTGCGCCTAGTAGTCCAATGGTGAAAGAGGGTGGAGAAATTAAATTGTGTAATTCATGCGCACACTCTCCATAATATATCCTGTAGAAGATTGAAAGGCTGGCTACCCTGCGCCTGTGTGAAGGCTTTATAGATTGGTCTCAGCCAGGAAACGATCACCAATAAACTATTCCTAAATTAAAAAAAGTTCTTTGTAACAATTGTTGTTGGTGACTGTACAAACGCATTAGAATTTCCGCATCCCTGAGCAGTCTCATTAGAATGCAGATAGCACCAAAATCGCGGAAACGCATTGCGCTGACATTGTAGACCGTTAAAAGCCTACGCGTTTGGCATTTCGGATTAATATAATTTCAAGGTTTATGGTGTCTAATGGATAACAGAGTTATACAGTGATTGAAAGGACATAGTATACGAAAATACTGCGTTCAATAAATTACGGAAGTAAAAGATTTCTGTTGTACTTATTTATACTATTACAATTATTACAATTATTATATTTATAAATTGATAGTTGCTAAATTTTCAATAATCAAAGATATTTAAAAACAAACTACTTAGATCGACTAATTAAGGGCTTCTGAAACCAAATCCATTGATGCTTGTTTGTTTCACTGTTCGGGCTTCACGCAAAAACCAGCGGGTCGATTTTGCTTAAACAGTTACAGTCTTAAAGGTACTATTTCAACTTAAATAAGGCGGTATATTTCATCAAAATCGGTCCAGTGGAAATGAAGATACAGTTTGATCCCTGTTTTAGTAGCCGCCGTTAAGGTACCAGGGATCAAGTAAAAGTGGATCTTAGGCTTTTTATATAAATCTATGATTATGTCGGGATTTCTCATGTAGCGGATAATCGACATTCACGCGGGCGGAGCCGCGGGCAAAAGTTAGTACAGCTATAAAAATCTATTATTATCAGATGAATCATTGCACAGATTACTTACTACTGAACTAATTATTTAAATAAATTAAATTATACAATTATTATTATTATTTGTTAAAAAATACACCTT
>WUAW01000979.1:23009-34668 GCA_017165845.1 Thaumetopoea pityocampa | reverse complement strand
GTGGTTACAATAGGTACAAAAGAATTACATTTATAGTTATAACTTAAATATTAGTATTTATCAATTATACCCATTTGGAATATTGTCCCTCACACTAGGAAAACCTGTACAGTGAGGTTAAAATGGACCACCTTAACAATTTATCTTTAGTCACAAGCAGATACCAATTAGGTGATGTTTAAAATGTGATTAATATATTTTAATAATAAAGAAAAAAACAAAAAAAATAATAGAAAATAGAAAGATCATTTTTACGATAAAGTGAGACCATTAATAACATATGGACTATTATTAATCATCAACAATCTAGAAAAAGAAATTGGTTTTGTAAGCCTTTAGAGGTTGATGCATTAGATTAGATTACAACTTCTATAATTAAAATGCGTTTTGTTAACTTACAGGTGAAAAACATAAAACGACGTGAAGATTCTGGCAAGTCCTGTTTAAGAAATATTCCATCACCAACTCATTAGTCAAAGTCCTCTTTTGATTTTCTCGTTTCATAATAGGTGTTAATTCCGAAATAATTTCCTGTTGCTCGTCTTTTGTAAACAAGTTGGATATGACACCTGAAGACAGGATATTATTCAAATATTCCAAGAAACCCTCTTCTTTGATATCAAGGTCTGTGAATATGAACGTTGTCCCTTTTCCTTGAACGCCACAAGATCTGTATAGCAATTTAAGATCTTCAAGAAAATTCCCAACGTTGTAGGATCTGGTCAACGCGATTTGGAAGGATCTGTAACCCGCAATAAAAGTTGATAGTTTCGTTAGCGATTGTTTCCCTGATCCTCCTACTCCTACCAGCATCACGTTGCCTCTTGGGTGTCGAATAACTCGCGATATTTTTACCAGATGTAACATTGCATCTGGAAAGAATACCAGATCCATACCCGATCCACGAACCATTTCGTTGAATTGTGATAGAAACATATCTAAGCGCTCGCGTAATTCTGCATAGTCAAATACTGGCTCGTAAACTTTTGGCAACTCCATGTCGGTATCTTCGCCTTCTTCACCAGTTGGTTCCGGAGCATCTCTGTTAAAAAGATACACACAAATAAGTCTAACACCTGTATTTATAATTAAGAGATTACTTTTCTAGAACTCTAAAACCGGTTTAGGATTCTAAAACCGGAATTCTGTTCTATAAGTCTGTTGTTTAATTAAGCAAAGCATTATGAATTACTAATTGCTCAAGTATTCTTATCGACTAGCAATATTATTTTGCTCTCTTTTGATTAATCAGAAATAAAGAAGAGATAAATAATATTTTTATGCTTTAGAATGATAAGCAATTAGAGTGAAAATTACATTCGGTATCACATTTTTAGCAAAATTATTCTAGATCATAATATTTTTAGCTTACCGCATAAAGTCCACAAATACGGGCTCTTTGTCCATCATTTTCTTATATTCTACGCCTAAAAGTTCTTCAGTAATATCATACAATGCTTTATTGAACCAATCTTTATCAGCTTGATGCGTGAACCGATCAGAGAATACCCTTGAACATTCATGTTTCCATAGCAGCATTAAACATTTTTCAGATTCAATGACTGTAGGTAAAGTTCCTACCATGCCTTGCCAAACTCTTGATAAATCTCTCAGAGAAAAAACGTAGTGGAATTTTGCTGGGGTCGGTAACAATTTCGCTCTGGTCCTACTCCATAGCTCTCTGGTCAAAGGTATGACCTTTTTTATCAAAGACCTGACCTCAGATATAAAACCTCGCTTTGCGTTGTAGTGTCCTTCACCAATCACTTTAAAGATTTTATCTATGGAATCATTGTTAGGTAGTGGACAGTTGAATATAGAAAATAGACGTTTCAATCTTGAAGGAATGTCATTTCTACCGCCACCTGTGAAAAATACTTCCATTGAAATACTAAAAAGTTTATGCAGTAATTCAACCATTCAAAAACAGTTTAATTGGTTTATATATAAATATATTAATTTTTGAACCCCCGGATAAAGACGGCCCTGGATATCTTGTCTAGTTGAGAGTGGAAGTAAATGCATTTGTTTACAAACTTTTATGTAGTCATCTGATTTATATGGTATTTTAAGACGGAGGCACAGATATTTTATAAATTTTCTTTGTATTCGTTCAATTCTAGATATATAAATATTGTATCTTAGGTTCCACACCTGAGACACATATTCTAACTTACTGCGGACAAAAGTACAATATAATAATTTAGAGGTTTTGGAACTGGTAAATTAATTTTGAATGAAATTTGCTATGAAATTCTAACATATTCGATATATAACCGAAATTATACGTTTTTATGATGAAATTCTATAAAAAACGGCCAAGTATAAGAATAACCAGTCAATGCTCGTATTGTGGTAATGTTATAGAATAAAAATGATCTATGGTAGAACTATTATAATTTATCTAATTGTAAGACGTAGAAAAATTTTGAATTTTGTTATTTATTATCTAATAAGCCACACTTGGTTTTATATTTTAATTGAATTATAATTAAATATATTAACAATGAATTATAATTAAATATATTAATATTGAATTACAATATAAAAGTATTTTATTAATGAAAACTTATCACGGAATAATGAAATGTCTACATACCAGGTTGTCCCATAGCCCCTAAAAACTGAATATCAACAATCGTTGTGAAATCTCCCGGTTTTTCCAAGCTGTAAAAACCTCCCATACTCATGGTCTGGCGAACCACCTCATTAGTAATCTGATCACCCCATTCGTTAATCTGAGGTAGATTAACATCGTCAATAAACACCAGCATCTTTTTTCCACCAGGAGGTCCAAATGTCATGCCACTTCGCTTCTCCACGTAACTTTCTATAGTTTTTTGAAACTGATAAGGGCTTGTAGCTGATGAAAAGTTGAAGGAACGAGCCATAAATTGTTCAGGGTTAGCATTCTTCATATAAGCTTTCATCATTACAGTCTTCGCAGAACCCTGTTCTCCAAGTAACAAAACTGCTTTACCCTGCTTAGCAATACAATGTATCAGATAGTTTATCCTAACATTGTCAACTATAGGAACAAGAATACTTGCGTAATCAGGACTTGCAGTATCAGGGTATTGGTAATTCATCATCAAGTCGTCCCAAAGCTCCCATTTCCCGGGAGGTTTAACGTAAAAATCGAAAACTATAGAAGGTTTATTATTTGGGTGTTTTGGAATATTTAATACTTCATGGAAATTTTTCTTTAAATAATTGTCGAATCGTTTTCTATCTTCCGTCTCTAGTAAAGATCCAAAACCCCAAACTAAAGTGAACACGTAAATTTTTTGTAAATGTTCCTGTGTAAAAAGCACGATCTCTTCTCCTTTTTCTTTTTCTTCCTCTTCATCTAAATCTCCATTTACGGATTTACTCGCAGAATGATCCTCACACTCTACAACTTGACGAGGCACCAGTCCTTCTAAAAGGCTCAGCATTTGTAATATAATGTTGCTCTGGAGCACTCTCATGCTGAATGTGAGATTCTGCGTACACCACGTGTAGACGACGGAGAAAGTTTGCTCGAAGAGATATGTGAACACTTCTATTTCTCGACTGGAACGTGTTTTAAGCCAAGCTCGAAGTACTGAAAATTACCAAATTCGTACATAAAATAATCACATAAATGAATATTAATTGACACGAACTTAAAAATAAGACTGATCTCTCCATCAAAACCTTGTCTGGAATGGATCGCTGTCTGCGATAAGACCGCCCAAGCTACTCGTACACTTTTATTTATTTATTTATTTACACTTCATACATAAAACATGTACAGGCGGACTTAATGCCTTAGGCACTTTTGTATTGTTATGTTGTGTAAACAATTTGTTACTAATTGGTGTACTCTATCTATCTAATCTATGAAACCTTTTTTAAGCACAGAAAATGGCTGACCCATACCGCCGCACCGAGGGCACAGCACGACGATTATGTAAAAATTGTATCCATTTTCGCCCGCGGCGTCCGCCTTGGCCGTGATCGCTCACGGGCCTCTGCTTTCAGGGAGGAATTACTCTTTCTTTTTAACCGAGAGCCCTAAAGCTCTCCTAGGGAGCCTTTCTGACTCCCTTCCTCTGTGGGGGCGCACCAGATGCAGCACGCTCTTGTCACGAGTCTGTGCAATTCGGGTAACGAATTGCCCTCCCCGCCACCCGCAGGTAGTGTCCTACGGCAGCTGCAGGTCCATCTATCTAATCTATGAAACCTGCCAATGTGCAGCACACAAAAATTTATTAATAATATAATTTATTAACACTAATTAATATTACTATAGATTAACCGGTAGATTTGTATGTGGTGCTGGCATGATAATAATGCTTCATTCCTGATGAAGATCCTTACCAAGCATGGAGGATATGTGACATCGTTACTATTATGGACGAAATAAATGTACAGTCTTAGAATTTAGTTTTATGATCTAACCAATAGTTCATTTGTCATATTTTTTTATTTAACGACAACAGTGGATGGAATTAAAATTTAATTAAACTTGTATATTATTTGTATTAAGTATATTGTTGGTCTAGTGGTGCCAGACACGGCTTGCAACGAAAGGTCATAGGTTCGGTATCAGTCTCGTACTACAGAATTTATAATTCATGTACGATTTACATTGTAGACACCAATATACTTAACGGAGAAGGAAAACTTCTTGAGGAAACCTGCATGCTCGCATGGGTGTGTATGCTGGCAATCTGCAGTAGATTAGCGTGTTAGAGTACGTCTTAATCCCCCGCCTGATTAGCGGAGATCCGTGCCTCTATAGTGGGGACATATATGGACTGAGGGTGATAGATACTGATTATCTTAAAATTGTGTAGGCCCATTTTCATTAAAATGAGTGGAATAATAATAATAAATGGAATAATAATAATAGTAAAGTATAAGTACTCACCTGGATCCCAATTCAAGCCTGAGGAGCTCATGTAGACCATACCATTGCGGGACACGGTAGCCGGTGAGGCATTGTCTATATTTTCTGGCTCAAATATTATTTTAGAGGTAGGAGACATTGTCAGGCGGTCGCCGTTGGCTAAAGTTAGAGTTTTATTATCATCTAATACTGAATTTAAGTTTTCGATCCATATGCTGTCGACAGGGCCGTCCAAAACAAGCCAGATGTGTTCTCCCGTCTTAATCTTGAGGGTTTTGCGCCACAAAGCAGAAAATATGCCATCAGTCCAGTCATTAGTCGCTACATCTAGACGACCGAACATCTGTGCAGCGGTTATTGCTTTTGGATTCATTCTCATTTCTCTGTAAAATAAGAAATGATGTTTATGATTGACATCGTTTCTAAATCCGTTATAATAATAAAGCATAATAATAGAGGAGATTACAGCCAAATATAATAGTTATATGTAACTAATGAATTATAATTAAAGTTATATGTACGTAAATTTAAAGCACCAAACGAAGTATCAATATAAATTTAAAGCGTACAAACATAAATAACGTGCCAGTATCCCATAATGGTAGGCAGAGAAGCAGTTCACAGACAGAGAGATACGCAGATACAATTCGCCATATACTACGATCCTACACCTTTCTCCCCTTATCCACATTCATACATCTTTTCAAACACATTTGTCGATTAAGGATACTGTGAATTTGACTTTTCTGAAACAATTTAACCCATATTGTATATAATAATATGTGGTATAGTCAATAAATAAAATCCTTTTCATTGTGTTACAAATGTGTCATACGTATGTATTTAATTAGATTATGTAAATGACGTAATTATGTAATGTGAGTTGATTGATGTCGAAGGTACATTGAAGTTATACAAGTAATATTACCAGGATCCCATAATCTATAAGGTGGTGATTGTTAACAAGAACCATATTAAATAGTTTTTTTTAAGCATCGATATATATCTATGGTTTTAAGTACTATTAATTGAGGTACTTAGTACGAGTAATGTTACCAGGATGCCATCATACATAAGGAGGCGATTTGCTAATAAGTTAATCGTTTTAAGTAATTGAATTTTGACATCCGTTTTGTCATTGTCAGCGATTTTTGATACTAGTGCGTACGTTCGAATTACAGTATGTAGACATCTCGATGTAGATGAAAATTAAATTGAAAGATTCCATTAGATTTATACATAACTAGCTTTTACCCGCGGCTCCGCCCGCATGAATGTCAATTTTCTGCTACATGGGAAATCCCGAAATAGTCATAGATTTATATAAAAAGCCTACTAACCACTTTTACTTGAGCTCTCGTACCTTAATGGCAGCTACTAAAACAGGGATCAAGCTTTATCTTCAATTCTACTAGATCGATTTTGATGAAACATACCGTAATATTTAAATCGGAATAGTACCTTTAATACTGTAATAATTTGAATAAAATCTGTCCGCTAGTTTTTGCGTGAAGCTCGAACAAACAAACAAACATCGACGAATTTGGTTTCAGAAATCCGTAATTAGTCGATTCGAGTATTTTTTTTTTAATTTTGTTTTACAATTTTTGTTATTTAAGAATTTTATAATAGAATATGTAGATTGCATACAATTGGTGCACGCAAATAGTGAATTACCTGTGCGGGGCTTCTATTTCGGTGAGCGCGTTCATTAGGGTGTGAATACAGGTGGTCTTTCCGGCTCCTGGTGGCCCCAGCGTCATGATGCCATGGCGCACACGCTGTGTCTCGTACAACTACATACAATGGAGATAAAAAAGAAGCAATATATTAACAATAGCTTTCTGGATAACTCCTTTTCCTTCCCACAGATAAGGGTTATTGATATCGATGGAAGAAAACGCATTTGATGTAAGTATTATAGCTAAACCGAACTATTCACTACAGCCCAAAAATCGTTGCAACGACAGAAAAAAAACAACGTTTTAACGCGATAACATACACATGTGGATATTTTTTGGTAAAAAGTATTCTTACATCTTATTTGGTTAAAAAGATATGACTTTGCAACCGTTTTTTGACTTTATTATAAAGTTGGATTTTAACTATTTACAGCAAATACATTTTTGTTGGTGCCAGATACGGCTTGCTATTAATAGGTCCGTTCAAACCCGGTTTAGTAACAACTGAGTTATTTCTAATTTATATACGGACTACACTGTAGACACCGATATATTTAACGGAGAAGGAAAATCTGTAGGCCCGTATAAGTGTGTGAAGTCTACCAACCCGCACTAGGCCAACGTAGTAGACTACGGCCCAATACCCCTCCTCGGGGGAGGTCCGTGCCTCTGTAGTGGGGACGAATATAGACTGGGGATGATGATAATGACTGCTTTAAGACTCCTATGAGGAATTGGCAGGACGATACACGTATCTGCGGCGTAATTCAAACGACGACGGTAGTTCTCTCCCACTCTCATAGGCTGATTTTCAGGGTGGGCATAAATATTTGTTAGTAGACTAGTTACATGCTTGCCCGAAGCGTATTTAACCGGAGGGATTGAGGATAGATATCTAAATGAACCCTAGATATTTCTATACCTGAATAATTTTGAGAAGCCATGGCGGATGATTGATTAAGCCAGCTAGGTCAACCTGCTTTCTGATGGCCTCTTCCAGCTCATTGTATGTGGTCTTCTCGAGGGCTTGATTAGGGAACAAATCAGCCACCAACGATATAAACAGCGGTTCGTCTTCATCGATAAGTTTGGACAAGTTCATGTCTCTAAGGACTCTCATTACGATGGTGCTCTCATTGTCCTTGGAGTTAACTCGTTTGACGGCCCCAAGGGTTCGGAGTACAGATAGAATGTTGCGAAGACCGAAGTCGTAGTGGACCTAAATAACAATAGAATAAATTAAACGATTGTAAAGGAATAAATTCATCGACATTTAAAAACACTTAGAAGTGAAACTTCTTTGGCTGCGATGAAAATAAAAGTTCAATATTCAGTTAAGTTTATGTGAAACGGTTTTGTATTTGTAATCAATTTTGTAACGCAAAAAGAAAAATTAAGATTGTATTTGGTCAGAGATAGGAAAAGAGAGCATAGTGTTCCCTAAATATTGCTATCTATGTTATTGGGCTTATTTTTATTTAGAATGTTTTCCCTTTCCCTTTCTCTAACTATCTCTATCTCTCTCTTCTCTTTTTTCTTCACTCCCTTATTATAACAAATCGAGATTTAAAATTCTGATTTTTTTAACAGCAATTACCAGAAACATCAATATGCTGGGCACTCTAAACTGGGCACATAAATTGATAAAGATCCATTGAAAGAGGAAATCCTAGCCTCTATCCTGGGCATAAACATTAAATACGATAAAATATATAAATGTATACATATATAAAAAATATCCATGATTCGGGTACAAATAGGTATACACAAAATTTGCTCTACAGCTATATGAAACCAGAAAGGGGCGTTGAAATCAACTGAAACAATCCAGTCGCCTAAAAATCTAAAATGTAATTTTAAAAATCACTTGTTTTTACATTATTATAATTATGTCTTGAAATTTATATTGCTTGTCCCAATATACTTAATCGAAGCGATTCTGAGCGAACTAGTTTTGAGTTTTCTCTATAATTACATAAAATAATCTCGTATTTGTACATTAAATATTCTGTACCTGTTTAGTAAGCTGTTCTTCGCACAACTTGTACAGTGTGTAGAACTTCCTGGCCAAGGTGATATTCTCCAGGAAACCACAAGACGCCAACTTTACCCTGATGATGATCTGTCTGTCTGGAACCATCATGGCAACTGTTCGGAATTGGATTTTTAAGTTCTCTGGTAATTCCTTACGACCTGCGTAGCCTGGATTCTGTGGAGATTGAAGTGTGAAAGGCTCATTAACTAAGAAAATAATATTTAGAATTTCACAGGCTTAGAATCAAGAGGGTTGTGGATGCGAATCCTAGTTTTGTACTAATGTCTTTCGAATTTTTCTACATGATTGACACACCGTGTGCTTGCAGAAGAAAAAAACTTTTTGATGAAACCTATATGAGAGTGTAAAGCTTACTAGCCGGCATTGAACCAACGTGTTAGACTATGACCTGATAAGGGGAGCTCCGAGCTCTAATAATGACGACGAATACGGATTGAATCCGAAGAATTGTTTGATACGAGTAACATAAAGGTAAAGTACGATATAAAGGTCAGAGGTGCTAATGGCTAACTGCATTAAACAAAACATTATCAAATTAATTGCGATTACAAATCTGTTAATGCATTTTAACAGCTACTGAGAATTATCCATATTTAGTTATTAATCCATACGGTTCAAGCGTGGTCGTTCTACACTAACTACAATTTATACTTCGTCATCATCACCAGTCCTTGGAAGTCCACTGTTGGGCATAAGCCTTCTTCTTAAAAAAGAGGGAGTTGTCATAATCTTCACACCTGACAAGCATCTTGAAGATCGGAGTAGATTTAGATTAACTAAAAGAATATTGCTCCTGCCCATCATACTTTATATCTCTTAGTATATCTCTTAACTGGTTCTTACAGTAACCACGCGAAGACATCGAATAACGGCGTTGTTACGCCGACGACACACGCGATTATGAAAGCCAACAGAAGAGGTTTAAATGAAGATGAGAATAGATATATTATATTATACAGAAACATATAATATAATATCATTAATATTAATTATCAATAATAATGTATTAGATTATTTTCTAAATAATCTCGCCTAAAATTTCTGGATTCAGTTAGCTGACACTGTTTTAATTACAGTCCTTAATTAGAATAAGAATAATTTATATATAGATTAATACAAACAGATATATTCTCAATTTCTCAATGACTGACGTATCCTAGACATGGCCACTGACTATGGGCCTCATAAGTAAGATCATTGTCACCCAACGAGCAATGGGAAAAGGTATGCTCGGTATTTTTCTGCGAGATATGATCTGTAATGTGATAATGAGAAGGCACATAGCTAGCAGAACGGAGACGTTGAGGTTCTAATGTACTGGAGTGGTGACCCCGAACCGAAAAGCATTGTGCAGATCAACCTACGTGAAACGATAACCTGGTCAAGGTTACAGAGAGTCTGTGGACGCAGGCGACGCGTAGCCATTCGATGTGGCGATCATTGGAGGAGGTCTCCGTCCAGCAGTGGACGTCTGTGTGCTGATACGGTGATGATGATAAGATTCTCAATTAGTTTTATACACTACAATAAGGTTAACCCTGACAATTTCACTAGTGTACAATTGTGACAGTCGACAGCGTCTTCCATCTAGGTTATATTTCTGTGCATTTCTACTTGATATTATTTAATTGTTAAATGTCAAATTTTGTAAATTAAAGATATTAAAAAAAACTACTCAGATCGATTAATTAAGGACTTCTGAAACCAAATCTGTCGATGTTTGTTTGTTTGTTTTTTCGAGCTTCACGCAAAAAACAGCAGGTAGAGTTTGATAAAACTGTTACAGTTAAAGGTACTATCCTGATTTAAATATTGCGGCATGTTTCATAATCGGACCAGTAGAATTGAAGATACAGCTTGATCCCTGTTTTAGTAGCCGCTGTTAAGGCACGAGAGCTCAAGTAAGTGGTTATAAGGCTTTTTATTTAAATCTATGATCGTTTCTGGATTTCCTATGTAGTGGAAAACCGACATTTACGCGGACAGAGCCGCGGGCAAATGCTAGTACTCCATATTACAAAATTATACTACGGAAATTAATGTCATTTAAATAAAAAAGGAAAAAAAACTGGTAAAGTTTTTAATATCTCTATTCCCGGGATCATTATCAGGTTGTTATAGCTTATCAGGTTGTTATAGCTTATCAAACAGTACACTCTCCGTGCGCAGATCTCTCATTTCAGATGAATCGAGTTCTCACCGATATAACAGAATCTTTATAGTACTTATGCTTTGAAACCCGTGTCTATGATAGATTAGAACGTAAAGAAAATAATCTTCGAGGCATACCATAGTAATGAATATCCCGAACTCCGGACACATTTCAGACACGTCTCCGTCTGTAAAGATGAAAGACTTCTTCTTCTCCTTTTTGGCAGCCAACACGACGGCAACTTGTTGCGCTGCTACAGACAGCACCGGTAGTTCGATGCGGTTGAACTCGTCGAAACAACCCCAAGAGCCAGACTGAGCTAGACCCTTGTAGATTCGGCCAAGACCTCTGAAAAATGAAGAGAAGTAATTGAGTTTTGTACAGTGCATTGGTACAAGTACATCGGTGGTCAAGTAGTGTTAAACACGATACGTGATCCGAAAGGTCACGGGTTCGATCACGCTCCCGTACCACTAGGTTATTTCTAACTTATGTACCGTCTACATGATAGACACTAATGTACTCAACGGAGAAGGAACTTTGTGAGGAATCCTGCTTGTCCGCATTGGTATGTGAAATCTACCAAACCGCACCAAGCTAGCATGGTAGCGTGGTACAGCTTAATCCCCCTCCTTATAAGGAGAGGTTCGTGCCCCTGTAGTGGGTTCGATATGGACTGGGGATAGTGATAATGAATTGAATTTTTACTACTTTAGAAACCTTCCCGGGTTACATTCTACGTAAGAAATTAACTTCTAATGTAAAAAGTTTTGCGGTGAAAAAGGTCGATTGCAGATTCTGATTTCAAGCTATTGTAGTACTCATCATCATCATCATCATTCCCAGTCCATATCGTCCCCACTACAGGGGCACAGACCTCCCCTGATCAGGAG
>WUAW01000979.1:12129-22961 GCA_017165845.1 Thaumetopoea pityocampa | reverse complement strand
TTGGTGTCTACAATGTAGACCGTACATGAATTACAAATAATAACTCAGTGATACGGGACCAGGATTCGAACACACGACCCTTAGATCGTAATGACCGAATTAAATGTTTTTAAATCGCTGGATAATACTTCTGCCCATCAACTTTGCACCCACGAGGAGAAACGGAGTTTATCTAATACGCACATGTTCGTTATAGAACAAATTTAACATACTTTCCAATCACCATTCCACATTAATATATTCAGTAACCTGTAGAATCAAGAACACAGATGTTTAACTCTTTGCGGACGGAGCCGCCCAACGGGTCAGAATTAAAATGCGTTTCGTCAAATTCGTTTTTTCCCTACCATTGTCTAGCAGAAAGATAAAACTTCATCGCTAAAGGTCGCTAATTTCATTGAGAAGTAACTTGACTTCTTCGAGTAGTACATTCATGAGTATCTTATCGTTTATGATACTCAAAGTGGTCTATATCGACCCCCAGGGGTCGACAATGACGTGCAAGGGGTCCACGCCAATTGTCAAAAACACATTTGAAGTTAATAAATTTACAACAATTAACTACGCTTTGGGGATCTACCCAAAAGGGAAAACATTACAAGTGGTCTACAAGACAAAAATGTTTGAGGATCTCTGGTTTAGGACAAAAGACGGACGCTAGCTGCAGCGCGATAATTAGGCGGCTATTTGCCGGCACGCGTCCGCAAAGAGTTAAAATAAGCAAGTGGGAATAGATAGGCCGCATAGAACTCATGATCTATAAAAAAGAAAAGAAACTGCTGAATTTAGGACAGAGTTAGTAAGCTTCTATATAGATACTACAGACTCTTATCTAACCGCACCGCTCGAAAACTACGCTTAGATCTTTGGCCTTTGGTTGTAGGTAAATTCAAGGTTAAAAAAGTTTAAGGCCTATATGAAAAAAAAACTTTTACACAAACTTTCAAAAACCTCTGTGCTGACCTGTAATCCATCTGGTCGGAGCAGTTGAATACCACGACGTATTTGGCAAGGGTTTTGCCCATGTCCTTAACGGTTTCCGTTTTGCCGGTGCCAGCTGGACCGCATGGTGCTCCACCCATGCTCATCGCCAGAGCTTGAGCGAGGGTTATGTAGCACCTACAGATTTCAACAATAATTATTATCATCACCATGAGCCTGTGTATATTCACAATTGGACTCCGGCATCTTTCTAAAAATTACGGGTTTGCCATGATATCGATGCTTGACGCGTCTTGGAGATGACAGTAGTTCTGACTGAAGATAACGCCGTTGCCGTTCCGGTACATCCCTTAGCTGGTCCTCATAGCATCTACGGGAAGAGATAGACAGAGGTAGACACTACTGTTATTAAAACTTCGAGATGGCATATATCAATAAGTATGAGAAGCACCAGGATGACAGTCTATCTTCACCAGAGCTGCCTATGACAACACGAACCATGGTTTCGACGTACTGACGACGGCATACTAAACTACTCGCCATTCCTTTACACTGATTTAATGTGTTAATATGCCGTTATTTATAATTTTAATCAAAAATGTAAATGAAATTACCTTCGTAAGTTTCTGGGTTTGTCTAAATGGGTAATTAAAAAAAATATCTTCATCACGACAATAGGCCGTTCGATTTAGTGAACTATTTGAGATATGAATGTGGATGTTTATTTATAGTAAATATCATGTATTTTGCTGAGAATTATTATCTTCATCAGGCTATTGCCATTCTTCTATTGAAGTTCACTGTTGAACATTGGCCTCGTCCTTAAAAAGGGGTCTGGGCAGGCGTCATGGAGATCGGAGCAGATTTAGATTAATAGCAGGATAACGTTGCTGCCCATTATGCTGTTATATCCCTTATCTGCCAATATGCCTTCCTTCTCATCAGGTTTCTACAAGAAATCTCTAATAACGTGTGCAGTGAGGTTGTGGAATTCTTTGCCCGAAAGCATTAGGCGTGAAAAATCACTGCAGAATTTCAAGAGTCAGGTGAAAAATTATTTCCTTAAATCATAAATTCATCATTAATTTAGAGTATTTTCGTATTTCCTGTATTTGTCTGAGCATAGTACAGGTACTTATTATGTGTTTCAGTTGTATATTAGTTTAATTATTTATATGTTTATATCTAGGTTCCAATTTGTTTATAGTGGGTATTATTTTTATGTATATTTTTATTTTCAATTTAGGCACTTATCCGCAAGTCCAAATTACAACCTTAGCAATAAGGCCGCTTATTGTACATATTTGTAATCTCTTTGTTTTTCTCACCTTATGTATTTTTCAGTCTAATAAAGAATATTGTATTGTACTGTATTATCTGTCTCTCATATCATCCACGGGAAGAGATAGAATAACTGAGTATACTGACAAATATATAGACTTGGTTTAAATTCAGACCACATGTAGTTTTTAATCACCTGTATATTCATGAATGCTCTGTTACAAGTATTACCTCATTTGACTTGTTCTTATATTACTCGTATTTCGTAATAATTAAAACAGTCACGGCCTGTCACTCGGATCCGAGTGGGGCGGTGCCTTTGCCAAAGTACCACCCACTCGTATCTGAGCGAATAAATTTAACAAAAAAAATATTATGGTTCCCGATATTTGAATTTACCCAAATAAATTTATAATGCGTTATAAATTATCTAATTAACTAGTTTACTTTTTTGATTACTTTACTTTTTAAATTATGTAAATATCATTTTTAGTTTGGTTTTTATAAGTTTTCCTAAACACCAGTAAATTCGTCAAATTGTCCGTTTATATTCGCAAAGGCACCTCTTTTTCACCTGGGTTTGAATGTGTTAAGCACAAGAAAATAGTTTACGGCAAAAAATTTGCTCAATTTAGGTTGAGCTTGATTTTGATTTGCAGTAAACTGTTTGATTCGTACGTGCACTCGTTTACATTTACCTGTCAGTCAGTGGCGTAATGACAAGTCTCTCGGTGCACCCCAAGTACTCATTTTGGTATGTGAATGTGACGTCAGTGACAGAAATCCTGGTCTTGTCGGCATCCTCTTTGAAGTAAAACCGACACTGCTTCAACCATTCGAAGTCATTGGCGGAACGGACGTTCAGGCGGCACTTTACATGTAATGATAAAAATTCGAGTTGACGGTTCTATATGAATTTAAGTAAAACTAACGATAACATTAAACTTAACAGTTCTTCACTTTACGCAGAAGGATTGAAGTAATCCGAAAGAATCTGATCACTTCAGGTTGTAAAAGCGAATTTCCTACTGACACCTCCCTAACGTAAGAAGTTCCGTCAGCACTGGTAAACAGATTTAAGATTGTATCCTACTCCATTAAAGAGGAAATGCATTTCCATTTCATAAGAAAATCAACTCTCCAACTCTAGTGCCAATACAATAATAGTGCCAATTAGATTTCTAAGATATCTTTTGCAATATTAAATACTGTGATATGACAATCGATTAACCGCAATATGCTTATAAGAGTACACTGAAAACGCAGTAAGGGACGGTCTGATGAAGTAATGTCGTTAAGACTTCTAAATCTTTAAGGCACAAATATATGTTGCGGTAGCATCGGACACATTGTGGCCGGTAAAAAGGTGGCCAACGATTAGTTTATAGGCTGAACGGTTACGGGAATATAGTTCTTGAGAGTTAGACCTGTACGTTGCTTCCACTGTTATCAAAAGGGGCACATGAGGGCAAAGCATATGTACGCGAAGGGTGAAGTAATAAAGTAAGGGTTTGTTACTTCTGCTTAATTTTTGTCACATGATCAGTTAATGTTTAATTTCTTCTTACTATACAGTTTATGTTGCAAACGGTAAACCTGCTGATAAAGTGATGCAACCAAGACACTTCCAATGCAGAAAGCCAACAACAGCGAAAAATGTAAAAATTAAAATGTTGACAATGACTGTTGAAACTATGACTATCGCGCCTATGCAGAGTAATTTTAATCACTGCTTTTATGGTCGTGATGAATGAAGATCTCGAAGGGCAATAGTATAAGCACTACACGGGGAGGATTCTATTCAGCAAGAAATTTCATATGCGAAGATCGTTTGAGCTACTAGAAGAACTCAACTGAGATGCCTAGAGACATCCATTGCATATAATAAGTTATGTGGCCAGGCACCTTCCCTGAGTGTATTTATTTGACCTTACGTTCTAAGGAAGGTGATGATGGTTCAACCATTAGATAAACCATTAGATAGATTAGTTACAGAAGAAACATTAGATAGATTAGTTACAGAGGAAACTAGAAATAACTACAGAGGAAAAGCGGTATGTCCTGTAATAATGGAAAAAGTCGATGCGGCGGCATAGCAGACCAGACCGCTCCCGTAACAGGGCCCTGAGTCCTAATGGTATCCAAGGTTGAGTTTTGTACCTCTGTTTGAAGAACTTTTTTTTGAAACTTTAATTATCCGATATCTAGACTGAAACTTATGAAAAGGTGGCAAACTAGACTTATTCAAATTATCAAGGCTCTGATTGTTATCCCAGCCGCACGGAGTATTATTTGGAATTTTGATCCCACTGCGCGTCCATATTGAGCTGTCTTATGAAACCGCAGTAAACTTATTTAAGTATCAAAAACTTATTTACAGCTTGTAATAGCTGATACGATTAAACGGCTTAACGGATTTTACGGGTAGTTACAATAACTTCGACCAGGACCAAGTCGAATAGAAGACAAATTTAACTCTTATGCACTGGTGAAGAAGACGCATCATAAATCGATTTCTCGACACTAGTAAAACTCCTCCAATGAGGGAGGTTTAACAGAAGGAAGCTTCGGCTTAACGGCGTGAAACAGCTAAGTTCTATCGTCTTATAAGAATGGAGAGGTGACGAACATTTTAGTTTAATAAGAAAACTATTCATGCCATAACACAAATCTTAAGAATACTCGTATATATAAAAGAGTCCCCTTACCAGCATGTCGAAAATATCCCGCTGATGCACGTGTATTGTTATCAACGTCTCAAATTTGATTCTCTCTATCTTTGTCAAGTCTCTTGTGGTTTGGTCTATCAACGTGTTAAGCAACTCCAGAAACTTGTTGTTAGTCTCTAACATTATCTTTTTGTCTTGTCGAGCCTGCATCAGAGCGAGTTCCGCGTCTCGCGTCCATATTATTTGGATGCCCAAAAGACCTATCTGTGGGTGCAAGATAATAATTTCTTGAAAAACGATTAATTTCGTAATTGACGCTTTTTTTTCCTTATATTGTGTATAATTTATGTACAATACTCTGTAACGAGAATATCGGAATATAATATACGTGTCAATCCCAATCGACCCGCACTTTCGATTCCGTTTCTAAGTTACCACTGCAAGATTTAAAAAAACCGAGCTTCTACGGTTCAGCGTGCTGTGTACGTCCCCTACTACCACTAGCATTGTAGCTTTTAAGCTATATCGAAAAATTTTGTTAACCTGCGAATTTTCCCAGTATGGATTCAATCTAGGAGAGAAACTCCAAGCATAACTCTTTAGGGATCCCCAAACTCTTTTGTCTCGTAGACCACTTGCCATTTCATTTCGGTACTGGGTGTACCCCTTAATTAGCTAATACTGCATTTTGCAAATTTATTAACTCCAGACGTGTCTTTGATAGATGTTAGTGGTCTACTCACTTTAAACAATTTAAATTTCTAACTGTTGTGAAGACATTGTTGACCCCCCGAGGGTACCATACCACTATCAATGAGCTACTAGCACAACTAGCAACAAGCACTGATTAAACTTTTATTATTAGTAGTATGTTAATATTAGTGACCCTGCTTTCGGTGCAAATAAGTCCCGGTTTCGAATCCTGGTAGGGACAAACTTTGTATGACGAGCACACATGTTTGTATCAGAGTCATGGACGTATTTATCTATTTATGTATAATATTTATCTATAATTATATAAGTATGCATATCGTTGTCTAGCACCCAAGGTACAAGGAATCCTAGTTTGGGACTTGATCAATGTGTGTAAAAAGTGTTCAGATATTATTATAGTATTATATTACCTTGAGGTATTTTTGGTGAGTAGATGTATGATTTTTTAGTTCAAAAAACTGGCTGTAAGTATACATAGTCGTTACTTAGTGTGTATGCGTATGTGTATGTGTGTGTGTGTGTGTGTGTGTGTGTATCTGTGTGCGTGCGTGTGTGTGTGTGTACATGCATGCGTGTGGACATGCGTGCGTGCGCATGTGAGTGTGTGTGTTATAAATTCGACAAACTTCACCTGAGCTGGCATTTTATCCAAGAAAAGCAGGAGATTAAATGTGGGGTCGTTGATAAACGAGACTGCGCTTCTGATGATCGAATGGAGACTGCTCTGAGCTGACTGGAGCAGTGACGTCAACCAAGTCTCAACTGAACCCTCTGCTCTAACAGGGCGCTCCAGCTTGATCTCTTCCCCTTCTGATGATACTATTGCAATCATTTTGTTATATTCTGAAATCGTAACGAGCTGAGTTTAGTTCACGTTCATACTAGCATTATTCCAACCCAAGTTAGGGTCTAATCAAGCGCAGTGTGGGACGGCCACCTACGAGATGGACCGACGATCTGGTGAGGATCGCTGGGTCTCGCTGGATGCAGGTGGCTATGGATCGGTCGCGCTGGATTTCGATTGGAGAGACCTATGTTCAGCAGTGGACAACTACGGGCTGAAATGATGGTGATGATGATGAAGTTAGGGTCTGTTTTACTACTGATGATAAATGCAGATGTAAGGGCTGCTTAGATGACGGCCCATCTATCAATATCACCGTAAGCTCCACAGAATGTCATTGCAATGTCATTACAATACTAGCCGGAAAATGAGACGGTACGGTCGTCGACGTTTAACGTTGAATCACGACTGAATAAATTTGACTCGATAGAAAAATCTGCTTTCCTATATATTCCTTCCTATACTTCTGTATTATAAAATAAATAGAAATCTTAAAAATTCTAATTTTAAGAGTACTCATCGCTATGAAAATTAATACGATTAGATATTTTGTCGAACGTATAATTAGACTTTAGGTGATCAGTCCAGACAATATTTATTTATTTATTTATTTATTAATAAGGAAAATAATATTACACAAGTCTCGTGTTATATTTAAATAGTTTAAAAAAAATATTGGTTCGCATGGCGTCGGGACGCATAGCGTTGGGACGCTGGCGTCGAGACGATTGGCTTTGCGACATTTGGTTTCGAGACACTTGGTGTCAGTATACTTGGCGTTGAAGACAGACATCGGGATGCTTGACGTCAGGATGCTTGGCGTCGGAACGTATAGCGACGGGACGCTTGACATCGGAACGATAGGTGTTAGTAATTTGACATTGGGATGCATGGCGTCGAGTTTTTAGACGACATATCGACAGGATGCTTTGCGTTGGTATACAGGGCGCCAGGACGTAGGGGACATGGTGTTGGGACGCTTGGAGTCAGAATACCTATCGTTGGAACGATTTGGCGTCGAGAAACCTAACTTCGGACAATCAAATATCAAATCGTACAATATCAAATATTCAATCGCATACTATGCTCTTGAAGTAGCATAATGTTCGCAATAAATTGTTTCTATCTGTGACTGCAGGGTCGTAACAATATCCTCAAACCATTCAAGCTACTACATAATACACGGTTTAGCATTCGGAGTATATTCCGCTACATGACGATGTAAAATGACGGTGTCTAATATGACGAGTTTGCTCAATTCGGAATCTAATACAAGTAACTATATTTAAATACGAGCAAAATACTTACCGATGTCATGAAATTTTACGGATCTAATATTATCAAATATCGATAGTAAATGGTTCTGTATCGTATGCGAATCCGACGCTTGACCCAGTATCTCCAACAAGGCCGGGTCGGACACAAAGAAGAACCTCGGAAACATTGTTCTTTTCCTCTCCAAATAACCGCTGAGACTTTTCTGGCATAGCTCCAATTGTTCTTGTAGATGCGGAAGCAATTGCCTTAGAAGGTCGTCCCCAACGCAGCAGGAGACAACTCCTGGCGTTTCGTGAGCCCGCTGCATAATCTTCTGCCAAGATTTGTCGATTTTCGAGAAGCGTTTTGCCTCTTTCGGAAGCTGTTTCGCTATATCGCCACCGACGAATACAGCTTCCAGATAAACCCACATATTCTGGACTAGAAGCCAACGTTCTAAGATTTCATTCGTGGTTTGGAGGTCATATAGCCATTGTTGGATCTGTTTCCTGAACGGTGCATTGTACCTGTGAATTTAAAAAATACGTGGTTAGACTAAGACTCACCACATGGATTTTTAAATGGTAATTTTTGTATCAAACATATACTCGTAGCAAACGACCGTGTAGGTGTGTATGTGCAAATACGGCAGATTTTATTTTATATATTTAAATATCTACTACAGCTATTTATAAGGTCACCATTCCAACTCTTTAGGACCCCAATCTATGTCGGTTCTGCGAGCTATGCGTCCCGCCCACTGCCACTTCAGCTTAACAATCTTTTGAGCCACATGGGTTCTCCTACGGATTACATGATTAGGGATTTTATTTCGAAGGAAAACTCCGAGCATATATCTTTCCATTGCTCGTTAGGTTATCTTGATAAGAAAGCTGTTAATAAGTCGGTAGTCAGTGGCCATGTCTGGTATCCGTAATCATCAATGACGATACGTGCTGATTGAATACCCTAGTTTAAGTCTAGAGTAGTCAATGAGGGTATTGAATACCCTAGTATAAGACTAGGGTATTCAATGCCTTAAGAAAAAATTACCGCAATGCTTTATTAAGCATTGTGGTATTTTTGAGAAGAGTGTATCATGCAGTTTCTCGAATACTACTGTTTAGCCGAGTTGGATGCTCTAACAAACCTCATTCTCGATCATTAAGACACATTAAAAGCGTCATTCTATCTCTTTCCTTTGGGTATTATGGAAACCATACCATACAGAACAACCATAAAGAATGCAAGAGAATAACGGGCATTATCCTGGATTTCACTTCTGCTGCAATCCCAGGACCCCTCGAAGCGTAGATATTAAAGTATCTGCGTTTAGTCGACCAGAACTTCATCTAGTAGTATATCGATGGAAGAAAACGTATTTTCTGTGAGTAGCTAAAACTCAACTTATCTCTAGAGCCAAAAAACGTCGTAGCATCAAATTTGAAATCATAACTTTATAAACAGGTAAGGTCACAGAACATATTCTTTTGTTCTGTGGGTAAGGTATATGGATACCTTGTACCAAAAAAGTGTCTATCTTAACTGGTTAAAAAGTGTATTTTATTTTTATTTTGCAACAGGTTGCTGGCTCTAATGAAAAGTTGAGTTTTAGCTACTTACAGCAAAGAGCGGGCCTCCGAGCACCCCAATCCGCTAGTGGTGGCCGCCTCCGCATACAAATCGGACCGCGATGCGGTCCCGCGTCTCCGCCGTCCCCGATACGTCCTGCACGACCCCCACGACCCCATCACCCTAGCGCTTCTCGACACGAGCCGGAACAGTACGTCCCGGTCCCCTAGGTAACGTCCTCCCCGACGGGGCCAGTGAAACCCCTGCCCGACCCTGCTTTCTGTCTCCTTACAGAGGCCCACGTCCCCGACGAACCCCCCCCCCCCCCCGGCGGCCGTCCAAGCCGAGGCTCGGGACTCTCTCGAGGTGCCCTCGCTCTAGCCGCCCCGCTTCTCAGCCGTAAAGGCTAGGCTGGAGCTCACTTCGCGCTCGCCACCTCGTCCGGTGACGCTGTAAAGGCCTTAGGGCCAACAGCATCTCTCACATCGAAAAAAAAACGTCTTTTACAATCGATATCCACAATCAACGGGCTACTGATGATAAAAAAATGTGATAGCCGATTGACCGAGCGATTGTCTTGCATACAAGTCCTGAGTACGATACTCGGCTATACATCTGTATTTTCAAATAAAATATGTGCGAATCATATTTTTCTATTTTTTTCATCATATTTAAGCCAGTACTTAACTAAAATCTGATAGTGGCGATGTAACCTAGGGTGGTAAAACGTACTCTATACTATTATAAAATTGTTAAATGTCAAATTCTCGAAAATTAAATATTTTTCTTCTGAAACCGAATCCGTCGATGTTTGTTTGTTTGTTCGGGCTTCACGCAAAAATCAACGGTTAGATTTTGATTAAACTATTACAGTTTTAAAGGTACTATTCCGACTTAAATAATAGGGCATGTTTCATCAAAATTGATCCAGTAGAATTGAAGATATAGCTTAATCCCTGTTTTAGTAGCCTGTTGTAGTAACCAAAATCTACCCGCTGGCTTTTGCGTGAAGCCCGAACAAACAAACAAACGAACATAGATGGATTCGGTTTCAGAAGCCCTTAATTAGTCGATCTGAGTAGTTTATTTATCAATATCTTTGATTTTTTAAAATTTGACATTAAACAATTTTATAATAGTAATAGAAGAATAGATGAAACTATCCAATTATATTGAGAGCTATATATATATATATATAGGGTAGGTATATATATAGGGTAGGTATATATATAGGGTAGGTAGGGAATCAGGGTCATCCTTCTGATCTGAAGACACTGCTTATATCGGAATAATTTCCTTACCGATTGGACAGCAACGATCCTAGTATCATGAGGCTGTCTTCAAGCTGGCCAATGGTTTCAGCAGTGGTGTCTCCCCTCAGCAACAGCTCCCCTCGATTGTTGAAGGTTTGGAAGGTCAACTCGTGTACCGACCACTCGTTGGTCACCTGACGCAGCTTCGCTTCTATATCCTTCTCTTTCATAGCTGATATACAAATATCCTGGAAATCAACGGAAAAAGAACTTATTTCATCATAACAATGATCAAACACG
>WUAW01000979.1:0-12054 GCA_017165845.1 Thaumetopoea pityocampa | reverse complement strand
TCAAGGATCTTTTTGCCCCATCGGCCATCCGATCTTCGCACTATGTGGCCTGCCCATTGCCACTTCAGCTTACTGATCCTAACACTAAGAATAGTTGATAACTATTATATGTATTATCTTAGCCTGACTTATGTATGTACGTATGTGTGTATGTGTCTGTATATGTGTTATAAATTATCTATATAAGTATGTATATCGTGGACTAGTACCCAACACACAGGTAATCCTAAATTGGGACTGGATCAATTTGTGTGAAAAAAAATTTCCAGAATATGTATGAATGTAATGAAACCTTTCAGTTAAATTTTGAACCATTTCCTGACGTCCGAATAATATGAACATTTGTACATATATTACAAAAAAATCCCGAAATAATAACAGATTTATATAAAAAGCCTTACTTCCACTTTTACTTGAGCTCTCGTACCTAACGGCGGCTACTAAAAGATGGATCAAGCTGTATCTTCAATTCTACTGGATCAATTTTGATGAAACATATTGCAATATTTATATTGGAATAGCACCTTTAAGACTGTATTAGTTTGACCAAAATCTACTTGCTAAATTTTGCGTGAAGCCCGAACAAACAAACAAACAAACATCGACGATTTGGTTTCAGAAGCCCTTAATTAGTCGATCTGAGTAGTTTTTTTAATATTTTTGATTTACAAAATTAGACATTTAACAATTTTGTAATAGTATAGACTATTACAATTCAATTATGACCAAAAAATATAGTTAAAAAAACACACACACTTTAAACGAATAAAGCGGATGACGAAAAACACACATGGGCCTCTCTTAAAGAGGACACATGGCAAATAATCTCCACGCCTGATAGGATCTTGGAGGTCGCAATAGATTTTGTTTTAATAATAAGATAAAACTAACGCCCAATATCCCGGTATATCCCTCAGCTGAACCTCACAGCACCCATGGGAAGAGATGGAGAGGAATTGCCCTGACACCGCACAGCAAATAATATTATACTTACGTCTATATTGTAGCATATGTAACGATAATAATATCATATTTATGTCTCGAAAACCTACCGAAAAGTTTGTTTTACCGGTCTACTATACAAAACCGTCACTTAGAATATTAATATTAGAAGAATTGCCGTACGTACAAAATAATATATTATAATTTGTAATATGAGATTTCATTACTGTTAGTCCACTGTAATGATGAAACATTGACAGTAAGGAAGGCGCTCATATTCTTATAAATGACGCGACAACGACATCGTTATGATTATTATTCGTCTACTCTTTTAAAGAAATATTATTGGTATGTATCTAGAGGAATTTAGTCGATATTCATTAAAATCCACATTTTTGCTGAATTCTTGTGCCCCACAACGCTATTATTATTATACCGGGAACGGAACACAATTTGAATGCGTGCTGTAAAATATTATTTGTAAGCAGTTATTTATAACTATTAAATAGTATTAGTAATAAATTGTCGACAGGTTCACTTCGAATGAATACAAGCCTTAAATAATGCATGTATGTTTATCTGAGAATTATTAAAATTTAACTACTTTTATCGGTGTCGTGTCATCTCGGTATGTACGTTAATATTATTCAGCTTTGTTTTATTTTCCATTTCCACAACACTTTTAGCACAGTAATGATGAGATAACAATATTGAACTATTAGGGGAAAATACTAAAATAATCACTCAATAATATCATTCGTTCATTCTTCAATCGATCTGTTCATATTGTCATCTGCAAGTTGCCTTGTATTTACATCATGAACATCTTGTGTGGTTCTGTTTCCTTAGTACTCTATGTGCCACCATTACCTGTTGCTGTTACAAATTACGACAGCACATGCGCAGTACGTTAAAACTGTGGGGGCAACATAGGGAACACGAACTTCATCCCATAAAATCCAGTCATGAAGTTACAATTTGAAGTTAGTTACATACGGTTCGCGCCACTACCTTACCGTCTGTAAGGTTACCAGAGCAAAGTGAGAGAGCTGCATCTGCTCTCTTACTTTACTCAGGTAATTGAACATGTGTGGTCAATACACACACCTGTAAGAAATAAGATTACAATGAAAACACACCCCTTTACAATAAAAGGACTGAGTTTCGATTGTTATCTCCTTTCTTCATATATTCATCTCACTTTAATGTTAAAGATGAAGTGAAACCCTTGGAAAGCGTTGCTTTATATGCTCCTACATTGTTTGCTACCCTAGTATTGCTGCGGATGTTATTACAGATCGCGCCTTCGGAAAGATTTTTTTTTCACATATTTAATGAAAAATATTTGCAATCGTTAAAAAAACGGTTAGCTCGACCGGTAAGAATGTTACGTACGAATTCACAATACAATTTTATTTCGTAATATTAAGGGTATGAGGTATTATTACCCAACAACGTCATTGGCTTAGTAAATGTATCATGACCTGTAAACGCCTATTAGTGATAAAATCTACATTTTGAGACGTTTCTTTCTTCGATATTCCGACGTACCTTCAAAAATGCCTTACAGATCTTCAGTTATGATTTTAACAGAATTACATTTCCAAGATTATTTTACAACAAATATTCAAAACATTCTTTAGCAAATATTGCCTTTAGCTACAATCCAAGTTCTATATCTTCTTAAGAATGATCGCCTAATATTACGATACGATACGGGCGTATCTTCTCGAGTTGATGTCTTTAGCGGTTTCTGCAATTCTTTGACGTAGCTGGTGTAAATCTTAAATGGGTTTAGAGTACACTTTTTATTTTATCGTTCCCTAGTAAAAGAAATCTATGGGGCTTAAATTGGGTGAACGGACAGGCTACGAATTTGTACTAATACGCCCAATCCACCTATCCGGGTATTCACGATCAAGACACTCTCGTACCGGGCGAGCATGATGGGCTGGGCAGCCATCTTGTTGGTACCACATACTGCCGTAAATGTTCAGTGACACTTCTAATAAATTTGGTAAATGGTTTTGTTGAACAGAATTGGAATAAAACCCTGTTATATAAAAAATAATTGTCCTCAATTAAGAAGTAATTTAGCAAGTGTCATACGATTTTGGAATCCACATTAAACGCGCCATCTTTTAAATTCACTTGCCAAAATAGCGTAGTACTTTTTTACAATACAGTCGTTTAAATTTGGGTGATGTAATTATTTTAAATTCAATACTGGATCAAAATCTAACATTTTATTTAAAAGTGAGGTAGATTTGTTTTAACTTTAAACTGTAATTAAAAAAATATAGTAATTTTTATTAAGATTATTACTTATCTATAATAAGTCAGGGAGTACTTATATTTTAGCCTGTCCGGCAAATAGACTTAAAAGTATACGGGTAAGCGACCCTGGCCTCTGCCTCTGCCTCCCGAGCTACTACTATCTCTTCTTACTCTTTACGAGTTAGTAGTATTCTATATACTATAGTCCTTTTCGTAAATTCCATATTCCTTGCTCAATATACTTTTCCTACCTCATCATCTTTCCTTTCTTCTCCACTAAGCCGTGGGAACGCAATGAGGAACGCAATAATAGCTTTTGAAGCTTATAAAATGGCGGCGTCGTGGTTCGCCACCCGACAGACACGTCTCGTTGCCCGCGGGGGCGAAATATGGGCTTCGGATAGCCACTTTGCTACGACGGACGGACGGAAAGAGTCGTGACTGTATGTATGCATGTATGTAGTATGTATTATGGTATCTGCCTTTCCTTATGGGATATCGGCGTGAGTGTATGTATGTGTGTATGTATTAAATTCTAAGACTAATAAATAGTTTTATAATAAAATCCCTTAAAAATTAATAAAAATTAGTAGTAGGTAGTAAGTAGTCGTAAGGTAAGGCAAAATGAATTAAAAATTATGTATTCTTTTTCGAATTCAAATGATTTTTGAAATTTTAGGACTCAAGCTTAATGTTTATAATTATAATTTTATATCATTATTATATTTTTTCATGCTCACAAGGGTAAAAAAGTTTAAAAGACAAAACCGAATAAAAAAGATTCGATACCCCCCACCCCCACCCCGCATTAAATTCGGTACAGAGTTATGTTACCAGGATACCATAATATACAAGGAGACAAACTGTTGAAAACAGACAGTTTGGCGCTTCAAATGACAGTGCACATGCTTACGGGGAACCACTTCCCTTTCCAAGCATATTTTCCAAGCATATGTAACCAACTATGATTTCACATCTTGCAATTTTCATCATCTTGGAATTATAAGAAAATATAGTGGCAGTGACAGTAGAAAACGTAAGCTAGTCAGTTATAAGAGTATGCACATATTTATCAAATGACTACTGATTGGCACAGTGGCAGTGAGCCCGCCTTCTGTGCCAATGAATCCCGGGTTCGAATAGGAGCAAAAGCTCTATGATGAGCACAATGTTTGTATCCGAGTCATGGACCTGTTTATCCATATAATTTTATGTATATCATTGTTTATTACTCAAAGGAATTCTTTTGGATAAAGAAATGCATAAAAATTACAAAAATAAAATTATAAATAAATACGTCCATGACCTGAGTACATTCGAGTCATGGACGTATTTATTTATCTATAAAAGCATTAATATTTGTCTAAGTATATATATAAACGAACTTTGACTGGGCGAACTATGGGCTGCGGATATTCGCTTTGCTCATTAAACGATCGTAGCAGTTGGAAAGAAGTGGTGCCTTACCCCAATGGGAAAGAGGCGTGACTGTATGTATGTATGTAGTATGTACTATGGTCTCTGCCTGCCTTTACGGGATATCGGCGTGAGTGTATGTATATATGTATATATATATATAATGCCACAGCTTGTAGTAAAAAAGTTGCCACCACCTTGACCCCTACTCAAGAAAGTTTCCGCAAAGTTTACCCGCATTAAACTCAGTACAGAGTTATGTTACCAGGATACCATAATATAGAAGGAAATAAACTGTTTCAAGCACCACATTTGGCGCCTCAAATAAATGCGCATGCGTACAGGGAGTGGATATGTCGTCTGTAACCGCCAATTTCAAATCCTGCAATGAAAATGTAGTATGTAGCAAACGGAAGGTACACTTATAAGAGTATGCATAAATCTATCAATTGACGAGTGATGATTGACAGGCAGCAGTGACCTCACTTTCTGTGCCAATGAGACCCGGGATGATGCCAATCATCCATCATGATGCCAATCAAAGCCCGTTAGGAACAAACTATGTGTTGAACACTATAATGTTTGTATCCGAGTCATGGGTGTATTTATCTATCTATCCATATAATCTATATAAATAATATGTATCGTTGCCTAGTACACAAGATACAGTGAATCTTATTAGTTTGTGACTAGATCAATGTGTATACTAAATAAAGTTCAGAATAACTTTTCATAAAGTTACCCGCGTTAAACTCATTGCACAGTTATATAACCAGGATACCATAATATACAAGGAGATAGCGTTAAGATTAATCTTTTCATCAAGTTACCCGCGTTAAACTCATTGCAAAGTTTATATTACCAGGATACCATAATATACAAGGAGACAACTGTTTAGAGCGATATTTAAACTTTTCATCCAGTTAACCCACGTTAAACTCAGTTTAGAGTACGATACTTAAACTTGTCATCAAGTTAAACGTTAAACTCATTGCACAGTTATATTACCAGGATACCATAATATACAAGGAGGCAACCGTTTAGAGTACGATACTTAGGCTGGGTTGCACCATGTGACGTTAACGCCAAATCATCCGTCAAATCGACGGTTTCGCTATAAATGAGTTGCACCATTTATCAATCGTTAAAACGAGGTCACAATTTCACTTTAACTATTACCGCTCGATTTCAGCCGGTTAATGCTACTGTTAACGTCAAATAGTTGTCAAACAAGCATTTGCTACCTAGTAAATAGAAGTACTGATATAATAATTTGTCACTCATCATTGAACAGTAAAATAAATAAGTCATTTGTGTTAATATAATAATAAATAAATACATGTAAATAAAGTAATGTTAAACCATGACTCTTGAAGAGTAAATATAAAAGGTTTATATCAATTTACAAAATAATATTATATTAGATTTTTTAGAAGTCGTATTTCTACAATTTCATTGTAGCACTTTGGCTGAATTGTCCATTGTTATTAAATAATTTATTGACTGCATCAAATACAGGGGCAATGTTGGACAGTAAAATTATATTTGATTGAGTTATTAGTTAAGTTTTTGACAGAAAGATTTGACACATTTTTAGAAATAACAGCGCAACCATTTTTTGTATTCATGTTATTATAATCGCTAACAATATCTTGATGGGATTTGTAATCATAGCCTTTAGATAAATAGAAGGTGAACGAGGTTGATTAAATACTTTTTTAAACACGCTTTTATTAGCTTCACCTGTATGTATGTAACGGAATCTTTGAACTCGATTTTCACCTACTTTAAAAGATCAAATTAATTCGAAATTTTGTACACTTATCAAGGACCGATTACAATATAATAATTTAATGATTTTGTTTTTTTATAAATCGGACTTAAAAATTATAAATAAATTATAGTTTAAAAAACTAAAAAACACGCTTTTATAATTAATCGTACTAAAAAGTAAAAAATAATTCTTAATATAAGAATAAAATGATTAACGAGAAAATTAATGACCATTACACAAGCAGCAAGATATTTGATCCTCGGAAACATTGCAGTTATATCCAGTGTGTTCCTGCTCATATGTAAAACACCTAGGTTATGATCTACACAAATTTTTCACATGTCCGTATCTACAACAATTATAACACTGAATAGTTGGGTATATGTAAAGGTTGATGGCTAAAGCAGTATACAAATATACGTTTGGGTAAAACTTGACCATCAAATGATCAAATTACAGTGTCTGTGTTTTTAAATTCATCGTTATCCTCTAATACCACTTTCCTTTTAATTCTTCTGGCCGTAATAACTTTTCCAGACCCAGTTGGGATAGAAATAAATAAAAAACTTACGAAAGATATAAATTCTACAAAAATACAATACATATATACTATAAAACTAAATATTTAGAGAAATTAGATCCTTAATTGACGTAAACTAAAAAAAAATTATTTGAATTTAAAAATACGACCGCCAAATTTGAAACTTTCCGCGCTTTTTTTTCAATAACAATAGTTAATATCGATGGATAGATAGATAACACTTTGAAACAAGGATTGCCACTTGAAAATATTTTCCCGATAGAAATTTGAGGACAAACAGGTATTATTCGACTTGCAACCTTTTTAACGTTAACGTTGACAAAGAGCTTGATGGTGCAATGCGTTTCAATGAAATTCACTGTTAACCGTTCACCGTTGTTATAGTTAATTTTGACAATTACGTTAACCAGTATTTTTATGCAACCCAGCCTTAAACTTTTCAAGTTAAACGTTAAACTCATTGCACAGTTATATTACCAGGATACCATAATATACAAGGAGACAACTGTTTAGAGTACGATACTTAGGCGCCTCAAATGACGATACGCATACTTACGGGGAGTGGGTACGCCGTCGTGAGTGTACCCCACCCCACCTATTCATTCCACTCCTGATATAAAAATGTAAAAAATATAGTAATAATAGATGTAAGGTACCTTTATAATAAGAGTATACACAAATCTTACCAACTGATTGATTGATATAGTGGCAGTGACCCCTACATTCCTTGGTTTGAATCCCGTTATTGGCAAACTGTATGATGTACACTAATGTTTTTATCCGATTCATGGACATGTTTGTCTATATAAATTTATCTATTATATATATTATCTATTATTATGTATATTTTAAGTAAATACTAAATAAATAATAAGTCCAGAATAACAACTTTTCATCAAGTTAACCGCGTTAAACTCATTGCACAGTTATATTACCAGGAAACCATAATATACAAGGAGACAACTGTTTAGAGCACGATACTTAGGCGCCTCAAATGACGATACGCATACTTACGGGGAGTGGGTACGTCGTCGTGAGTGTACCCCACCCCACTTACTCATTCAAATCCTGATATAAAAATGTAAAAAATATAGTAATAATAGATGTAAGGTACCTTTATAATAAAAGTATGCACAAATCTTACCAACTGATTGATTGAATCCTACATTCCTTGGTTTGAATTCCGTTATTGGCAAACTGTATGTCAGTGTACACTAATGTTTTTTATTCGAGTCATGGATATGTTTTTCTATATAAATTTATCTATTATATATAAAAATATATCGTTACCTAGTATACAAGATACAAGGTAATTTTAGTTAGTGACTAGATCAAAAGTAAACTAGATAAGTCCAGAATAACTTTTCATCAAGTTAACCGCGTTAAACTCATTGCACGGTTATATTACCAGGAAACCATAATATACAAGGAGACAACTGTTTAGAGCACGATACTTAGGCACCTCAAATGACGATGATACGCATACTTGCGGAGTCGTCCAGAATAATTTCTAATTTCATCAAGTTACCCGCGTTAAACTCATTGCACAGTTATATTACCAGGAAATCATAACATACAAGGAGACGGCTGTTTAGAGCACGATACTTGGCGCCTCAAATGACGATCACGTATACTTACGGAGTCGTCCAGAATAATTTCTGATTTCATCAAGTTTCCCGCGTTAAACTCATTGCACAGTTATATTACCCGGAAACCACAACATACAAGGAGACAAGTGTTTAAAGCACGATACTTAGGCGCCTCAAATAACGATACGCATACTTACGGAGTCGTCCAGAATAATTTCTGATTTCATCAAGTTACCCGCGTTAAATCCAGTGCAGAGTTATATTACCAGGATACTATAATACACAAGGAGACAACTGTTTGAGCACGATAGTTTGACACCTTTACGACACGGGGAGTGGGTACGTCATCGTGTGTAAACTAAACTACCTACTCTTTAAAATCCTATTATAAACATGTTAAGAAAAAGAAGTAATAGCAGAATTAAGATAGTTTTAATTAATAAGAGTATGCACAAATCTTATCAACTGATTAATTGATATAGTAGCAATATTTTTACTATTCCGCGTTATGGGCAAACTATGTGATGAACACAAATGTTTGATCCGAGTCATGGACGTATTTACTATATAAGTATTATCGTGGTCTAGTATCCAAGATTATAGGAATCCTAGTGTGAGACTAGTTCAATGTGTCCAGAACATTGAAAAATTTTTCTTACTGGCTTGTAAAAATTATTACTCTTAAAAAAAATTAGTCAACGTTACCCGCATTACAATCATTATAGAGTTATGTTACCAGGATACCATAATATATTAGAAGACAAACTGTTTACAACAACAGTACAGTTTGGCGCCTCTAAATGACACAATGCGCACGCTTGCGGGGGAGGGGGAGTAGGTGGGTGGGTACGTTTTGTAACAGCCCGCCCTTGTAAATACAACAGCAGTGGACCTCACTCCGGATGATGGTAGAATTGAATAATTAAAAAAATAAAAAAAAAACATCTTTTATTATTAAGCAACGTGGCCAATTTATAAATTTAAAATAAAAGAACTATAAACTAATGTTAACTAACACAAATTACATTCAAAATTCTATTTTGTTGTCGTTAAATTAAATGAAAATATATTAATTACAATATTTTAAGTTAGACAACGTTACCCGCATTACAATCATTACAGTGTTATGATACCAGGATCCCATAATATACAAGAAAGCGAACTGTTCATAATGTAGGTACGCCAATGTGACACTTATAGAGAAGACGCTTGAATCTAATGTATTTTAACTACCTGTAAGCAAAGGTAATGTATATGAATGTAAATTGTGCCTACTAAATACATTATAATGTTTAAAGTATAATCTTTTATACTACACCAACTAGGAAAGCATTTAAATTTTTTTCAAAAATGGGACAGAACAGTCGTTATTAGTATCAGACAAATGTTGTCGAAAAACATAATATATATTATTTAACGCGATGATCAGGAAGAAAATTTAATGAAAATCATGGAAATCCATTTTTAAATTACTGCATTTTTTAATTTTTCAATTATATAAAAAAAATTTAAAACACCAGAATTCTTCAAAAATGGGCAGAACAATCGTTATTACTATCGAAAAGTATATATAAAAAATACACATTATTTAACGCACTGACCAGGTAGAAAAGTTTATGAAAATCATGGAAATCTATTTCTAAATTACTGTATTTTTTAATTTTTCAGTTATATAAAAAATATTGAAAACACCAAAGTTCTTCAAAAATGGGCAGAAGAGACGATATTACTATCACACAAATAATGTCGAAAAGTATATATAAAAATACATATTATTTAACGCACAGGCCAGGAAGAAAAGTTTATTAAAATCATAGAAATCCTTTGGTTCTTTTTTTTATTTTTCAATTATATCATAAATACTGACTACTCAAAATAAGTATTAAAAAACAAGTTTAAACAAATGATATTTATTGGCCACTCGTTTGTCTGTAGATTCAATGTTAATTAAAAAAAGATATGTAAAATTGCATTTAAACGCAAGTTTCCTTGTTAAATAAAAATCACCGAAAATGATTTTTATGCATTCAATATCAACATGTCGTGCGTTAATAGAACTGCCCTCCGTTCACTAAAAGGCCGTTAAGTGAATAAACCTAATTTTGAGTTATGGTCAAAAACGTCAGTTATATATAAAAACCAAATTGTTAACTTTATAACTTTACTTCTATGGGTTTTATGAGAACTAAGTTTAATAATATTGCTAACTAGCTTTTGCCCGTAGCTCTACCCGCACGAATGTCAGTTTTCCGCTACATGGAAAATCCCGACACAATCATAGATTTATATAAAAAGCCTTAGAACCAGTTTCACTTAACCTCTCGTACCTTAACGGCGGCTACTAAAACAGGGATCAAGCTCTATCTTCAATTCTACTGGACCGATTTTGATGAAACATAACGCATTATTTAAATCGGAATACTACCTTTAAGACTCTAATAGTTTAATCAAAATCTATCAGCTGGTTTTTGCATGAATCCCGAACAAACAAACAAACATCGACGGATTTGGTTTCAGAAGCCTGTAATTAGTTGACCTGAGTAGTTTGTTTTTAAATATGTATCTTTGATTTTTGAAAATTTAATATTTAACAATTTTATAATAGATAATAATATATATAGACAGGTGTTACGAGTGTGTGACTGTCTGTATTCTGGTGTTATAAAGTGACATGACCGTGTTGGATGATCTTAAAAATGATGCAGTTGACCGTGTGCATAGTCTCCAGATCTTGTTGCTAAATATAGAAACATATGACCCGGGTGGATTAATAGAGAAAAAAAATGTTCTTTTAATTAGTAGATATACCTGAAATTTCGAATAATGTTAACGGTTTTTTAGTGAACGGACGACAGAGAAACGATTGTGCAAATTTTAAGCGCGCCGCCATAATAAAAAAGTTGCCCAAACTGTTATTATTCGGTATCTTTTTCTGAAAATATTGTGTTGTCATATTTTAGTAAAAAAGTCAATAATACAACAAGTCATGTATGTACATTTGTGATGTAAGTATATCACGAACGAGCTGTAATGATGCCGAATGAGTTTTAATTGTATCACATACTTGCAATATAAACTTAAGGTAAACTCGTCCACAACTCGAATACAAACATTTGCGCTGAATCATACAAGTTTTGCCCTTACCGGAATTGCACCAATCAGTCGTCGACTGATGAAACAATCATTATATTTAAAATACAGCAGATCTGTGTTACAGCAGATATATCAGAATTATACTTATAGTGAAAAAGAAAACTATTGTTTTATATTGTGTGGTCAATTTTTTGAATTAATGTAATAGAGAAATAAATACAGTCGTATAACAGATTCAATTCCACCTCTTCGATGGTTCAGAGTTGATATATTTTGTTGTTAACTTTTGCCCGCCTCTCCGTCCGCGTGAATGTCGGTTTTCCGCTACATGGGAAATCTCGACACCATCACAGACTTACACTCCGCGACAAAAGTATAGACCACCCCCCTAATTTCGTAATATTCAATGTTAAATTGTAGAT
>WUAW01000975.1:16502-33856 GCA_017165845.1 Thaumetopoea pityocampa | reverse complement strand
TTAATAGAAAGGAAAAAATGTATTGGAATGACACTTCTATTCGATAAGTCCCGTGTGACTTATCGAATAGAAGTGTCATTCCAATACATTTTTTTCGTTTCTATTAGCGATAACGATTGTCGNCTAATAGAAAGGAAAAAATGTATTGGAATGACACTTCTATTCGATAAGTCCCGTGTGACTTATCGAATAGAAGTGTCATTCCAGTACATTTTTTTCGTTTCTATTAGCGATAACGATTGTCGAATGTCAACTTGGCTAGGGGGGCAATCTCGTCCCATCCCGAAATCCCCTCAACATAAATTGGGCGGCAGAAAAACCTTTATTATTATTACGTCGGAAAGTAGTGAAATGACTAACGAAATCAGTTTATTTTTGGCTTTTTTATTACTGACACGTAAAGAAGCTATTACAAAAGTATAATACATACAAATTATTGTTATGAAATTTGTATATATTTCTATAGAATTGTCGTTACAGAATTTATATTTATATCTGTATTTTGTAAATATATAATCAGCAATTCTGTTTTTTTCACATTCCTGTAGCTTTTTATTGTGTTACTTTGCAATTTGTGTTACATAAATTATCTATTTGATTAATGTAGTGTTTTTCTGTTTAAGGACATGACGCGGCAATCTATACCAGTTGCGACTAAAGGTAAGTTCACCGTATGATCTTTTATTTTAAATTAGTTGGTCTGCTGAAATGTGTAGGAACGTACCAAAAGCATTGCCAGTAACATTTGTTACACCAGTATTCCGAATATCGCTAAGATTTTTTTGGTTAAGCACAGTATATGTAAACGAACGAAGACTTAAAGATAAATTTCTCGAGAATTCTATTGAGTGTAGCCTATCCCTCTTATTCTGAGGAGACCCGTGCCCTGCAGTGGAAAAGTAGCTGATGATGTATACCACTGTTAAGTTCTGTATTATAAAGAGGTAAAATTTGTTTGTTAGTTTGTATGTAAATGGCAATCTCCGGAATCAATGACCCAATTAAAAAAATGTTTTCACTGGTAGAAAGATAAATCATTCCTGAGTCCTATAGGCTATAAATTATATCATGTATATTAGCCGAACTATCATAATTTTTGTCTGGCAACTGGGAGAGAAATACCTAGTAGTTTGAAAGAAATACGTCTTAAAACAGAATTGTTTGCATGTAAGCAACCCGTTTGGCTAAAGTAATACATTGAACTAATTTGCCTCCACCATCTTTGGAGTACTCTGTCCAGCAGTGGGACGTTTATGGGTTGTAATGTACTAAAGATATGAGTTTAAAACTTTGGATTATCAAACATGAGTATGGTATTTTTACTGCGAAAAAAGGACACTTCCCGTAAAAATTACACGGAAACGAAGCCGCGGCAAAAGCTAGTTACTAACATGAGTATATGATGATATTTATGCTGTTTATTTTCAATGACAAGATGGTCATATCTGCCATTTCACAAAATCATCAGAATTGTATAGTTACAAAAGCAAAAATAAATAGTGCTAAGGTTTAAGTATATTTAGAGTATCGCTTTTAGTCCATGAATCATACTGAATTGTGTGTGGATATTATCCTGTGTCTCATGCGCTCTACATTTAAATATAGTCGTGTGCTAGCTAAAATACTTACTATTTTAGTTAACTGCTGAAATTAAACACATTGGCTTACCCTACAACAGAGAACTATATATTTTTAGTTAAGTATAATTTTTTTATTGTGTCGTATTTTATCTTGAGGAAATCTGCCAAGTTTATTTTTTACTGCTTTTTTATTGGAAATGAAAAAGCTGTTTGCTGCAGATATACTTTACAGCTTTAGACTTGCTTTAAGGGCTAAGAGGGGGGAGGCGCAGTGGCATGTTGAGAAGGGAGAAGTTTATGAGTCTCTGCTTGGGCAGTTGCGGAAGGGGTGTTTACGGAGTTTTAGGGCGCGGTACAGTACAGCACCTAATTATCTACTGCGTTCAACATTTTGCACTTTGAATATTGTAGAATGTCAGCACTGCACTGAATCTATCTATATATATAAAAATCTCGTGTCACGGTATTTGTAGACGCACTCCTCCGAAACGGCTCGACCGATTTTTATGAATTTTTAAATGTATACTTGGTAGGTATGAGAATAGGTCATAAAGTATATTCATATCGCTAGGTGATCAGGGTGTCCCTATCCAGAAACTATATAGCAGAACAACGTTTGCCGGGTCAGCTAGTAGGATTCTATTTATTTGAAACTTCACATACCATCTGTAAAGGTGGACATAAAAATAAGACAGTCTCTACCAGTCAAACTGTGTGAAGCCTAAAAATAAATTTCTGACATGATCAATATTTTAATATTGGTTTGCTGTCTGCATTTTTACAAGATAGTGGCACTATATAATACCTCAGATCTTCTTGTGATAGTTTAAGGTACTGTTATATTTAATGTTAACACTTGTAAGCTATCATGCGTGCTATGCCATCATAAAGTGTCTCTAATCTAATAGATATTTCCTTGAAAAATTATGTTTAGCGAATAAACACATGCGTGTGTTATTTGAAGAATAGTTTCCAATTTGTTGTTAATTTATTGGAAGTGATGATTACCAATAACTTTTTTATCACAACTTGTATGAAATACAAATTATGTACAAACTGATTCGTAAAAAATAAACATTCACCAACAGAATAATTGGATGTCGGGAAATCGAGGGCAGAAAATCGAATTCCCATCACGCGATGATACACCATACTTGTATTACGTTGACCCAGTAAAGATACCTTCGTTTTGTCGATTGTTAGGCGGTAGACAGAAATTTTCGTTTAGTCATGGTGGTAACAGCAAGTAGTGTTTTGTGTTTTAGTGAATCTGGTGACTATAACTAGGGTAGTTTGTACCCACGTAACAAAACTATCATAATTCGTTTTTTTTGATGTGCCACTTTCATTCTTGGAAATATCTAATTATTATTCTACTTTTTTAAATTACATCGACGATTTGATCATGCTAATAACTTTCTAAGATACTTCTTGATGATATTGTTAAATGCTAACCGTCGTTAATAGGTTAATCTTAACTTTAAAGATTCTTCTTTCGGCTGTCCTTATAAGAATAGTCTATTTAAGGATTTGTAATATTTTTAATATCTTGGGAAAAAGTTTACTTCAGAGGTTTTATAATACAATTTCTAGTTGGAAAGCGTGCAATTCATCATTCGAAATACATATCTTCACAACTCTACTATATTTTAAATTTTTCCTAAATGTAAAAAATTCAAAAGTTTAATTTTTTAAAATTCTTGTTTATTATGATTGGTGATTCTACTACAGTTTTATCAACGTATAAAGAGATGAAACCAGTCGGTGTTCGTTATAATTAATCGAAGCGTTACTTCCCATAGTATAACCGTCACTGTCCGTTTACTAGTCGTACAGGTGCGACTAGTATTACAACTAAAACTATTAGAAATTTATCACTAACGAAGTTATTTCAAAATAAATTGAGGACGTTGATAATTTGAAGTCGATCTTCTTTTAAGGTTTAAGAAATCCACCGAATAAACCAATAGACATTTACATTTGTTCAACAAACTCTTTCGATGAATGTACATATCGATAATGCTACTATCAATAACAAAGAACTTTTGTGACCTAATCTACTAATATGTCGATAAGTTTATAAAATGACACGTGTTCCGCTAATCGAATGACAAATTTAAGCATTATTTCTGAATTATGTTGTGCCATTTCGAAGTACGAAGTGTAAATAAGTCGAAGAAAATTCTTCATAATATTGTTTTTGTTTCGCACTTATCACTTAATCTCGCCTGTTATCTATTGTTGTGGATTATTTATTTTTTTAAAGAAATTAGTTAAATTCTCTAAGCTTTCTACAGGTTAGGACCAATTGTGAAGACTCGATGCATTTTGGGACCAATATTTTTGCCAAAATAGTCATTCGACATCATCTTTCTAAATTATCTATAGCGCGGGCGTGGTATGGCGTTCATATGGGACTATTCCTACTAAAAATATAAAACTAAATTCTGTTCAGACGTAACCATCAATCGATCATTTCGAAGTTTGATATTATTTTATTCATCATCGTCATATATTTCCAATGAGGTCAAAGACAATTACTCAAATAGTCTATAGGCAATATTAGATCACTGTGTTCACTCATAACAACCTGAAGTTCATCGTTCCAGTTACGACAGTGCGTGTAATCGCACTGCTCATAATTGTCACTTGTCGCGTTAGCGTACCAATCGAACATTCATAATGGCTTTTGTTAGCTGGTGGTGGATGTACGTACAATTCTTCCTTACGTTATTAATACCAGCATCTATTGCCAGGTTTCGTCTTGCTACTCAATGTACTCCACTTTTATCGATTTTCAAAATGCTCAGTAGCGAACTCATTGGTTTTCATATTTTCAATATTTAAAACTTCCAGCTATCGCTTCTTCGGGCGGCAAAGATATCGTGCTTCGACATAATCTCTCAGCCGACACATATCGTGACCAAACCACCTCAGCCGTACTTCTTGGCGTTTATCTAACTCAACGACGCCGACTGCTTCTAATGTATAAGACATACTATACTGTATACACCGTCAGACTGCGTATCGTCATTTATCTTTTTTATAATGATTATTCCCTTAATACTCTGTAAAGTGAACATAGATAATAGCAGCCATTTTGGCTAGTAGCGATTTTTTTTTAAGACTACCTTTATTGTATTTTAATCATTGAATAATGGTCACCCTAATTGCATGTCGACTGGCATACTGAAAGTGTCTGTTACGTATACCAATCGAAAACACTTGCGTAACATACATTTGGCAGCGGTTAAGTTCTCTGCCGGTAAAAACGCACTCATTGCATGCCCCAGTTTTCAGTAGATTTGTGAACAGTATACATTTACACGAATCTGTTATACATCTATAATTAGCAAGTTCAGAATTAATTCATTAAGGTATTTTTGTTTTGATTTTGCTGATAGCGTTCTGTAGGAATGTGATTTAATTCTGATCACAATATTCTTCAGATGCCGGAAATTTTAGGAAATTACGATCTACAAGAGAAAGGTTTGATTGCGGTGATTTGATCACGTTATGCGCATATCAGTGAGATGTTTATGCTTAAAGATCATATCAGAATGTATATTGAACCGGAGGACCGTACCCAATAACAGAAATTGGGATAAATAACACCAGGAAGAAGAAGTCACTCATCTCCAATTACCTGCGAACTTGGCGGTTACTTAAAATTGTTGAGTTATAAATAATCGACAAAACTGACTTGTAAATATAACATTAATTTCATTATTAATATTGCATTTAACATGGAATGGAGGTGATGGAGAGAAGGGTCATTGTCAAAATGTTCGCGTACTTGACAATGTACTGCAGCGAAGGCTGTTTATGTACAATTGTAACGCGGTATTCAATGATTTTGAATTCCTAGAGGCTGCGATTATAATTTTAATGGCTTCTCAATTAAATTTAATGATTATTGGATAATATTCATAATAATATACGTGCTATCTTCGGAATTTGATTTGCTAATCGAAAATGATTCTCTGAAGAATTAGTCATTATTACTAACCATTAGTAAACAAAGAAAGTGTTACTTGACTTCGGAAAAGAAATGCATCAGATTTTTAAAAAGATTTCTTCTTAACTTGCTTTATACGTCNTTGTACTGCAGCGAAGGCTGTTTATGTACAATTGTAACGCGGTATTCAATGATTTTGAATTCCTAGAGGCTGCGATTATAATTTTAATGGCTTCTCAATTAAATTTAATGATTATTGGATAATATTCATAATAATATACGTGCTATCTTCGGAATTTGATTTGCTAATCGAAAATGATTCTCTGAAGAATTAGTCATTATTACTAACCATTAGTAAACAAAGAAAATGTTACTTGACTTCGGAAAAGAAATGCATCAGATTTTTAAAAAGATTTCTTCTTAACTTGCTTTATACGTCCGTACAAATGCAAAAATCTCTTTGTTATGTGTCTTTCACAAATCATGCACTTTCACGAAACTTGGATTGATGTGACTTTTGCATGATATAATTACAGACGGAGAGTGACATTAGGTTACATTACAGAAAGTCACAATGGTTCTTGTGTGATGTCATGACCACAGTTATGGTAGTATACGCGGATTAAGCCGCTGTTAAATGTTATTGTAATATATCTAGTGGTCTATTCTACAGCGGCCAGGGTTAATTTACCTAACGCTAATAAGAATCCAAAATAATTTACGAGCATCTCTTAAAATTTATTTTGTAATCTTTATTCTTAATTACTGTAGTATCGCTTTGTAAACGACGTTTGCGGTGTTCCATTTTGGGGCTAAAATTACTAAGCTAATTCTAATTATTCAAAATTTCACCTCCTTAGGGGTGAAATTTTGAAAAACGCCAATATACGTGTCCATTTATTTCTAACCAAAATCAGGTATGTTAAATTTCGTTCTTCTTACTTTGAAAATGACGGATTTCCGTACAACCGTTCATACCTTATTTTACCCCCTTAGTAGTGAAATTTCCAAGAATGCTTTCTTAGTGGATTTTTACAACATAAAAGGCGTCTGCCAAAATTTCAAGTTTGTAGTCCGAGCGGCTTAGGCTCTGCGTTGATGAATCGGTCAGTCAGGACAAGCAATTATATATGTATAGATTGAATTGATAACAATAGCGTGCTGGCTGTGCACTTGTATGTGCAGTTACCGGTGGCCGCGCTCCCACGATTAGAGGTGGTGTCATAATGTACTCAGTACGTTTGTTCCCACCTTGCTTCATACGTAAGCAATTGTATATGGTCTCTGCTTGTCGACTACACGACTATTTTTCCGCTCTTTACCAATATTTATGAAAAAACGCATCGATCAGTTTCTTGATTGATGCGACAAATCAATAAACATATTTTTTCATGGAATTTCATTAAGTAATCATATTCCTTAGGAAAATAGTATTTAAATTAAAAAAAAGTAGCATTTCTGGATATCTTCTTGGTCGATGATGCATCAGGGATTTTCTAGAGAGTGATAAATATTTAAATATTTGCTATTCGCCTTATAAACTTGTTACAGAGGAATCAAGTCAGTGTCAAAAAATTTATGTCCTGTTGACAAGGGCATCCTTATGTAATTAATTCAGCCTTTTATTGGAATTTATCCTTAACCATAGCTATTGACCGAAGCACTCTGTCCATATGTCTAGGAAGCCGGCCGGGCAGGTGGTTAGAGGGTAAACCACACCTGCATTATTTTTTTATAATGTTAATTCTGAGTTCTAATTCGTTTCTTCGATATGGCAAATTGAATAATAGTAATTTGACTCCGATATACAAGCTGTCGAAGTCTACCAATCCACACTGGGCCAGCCTGGTAGACTACGGCCTAATCCCCCTCCTGATTAGGGGAGGTCCGTGCCCCTGTAGTGCGGACGAATAAGGACTGCGTATGGGATACAAGCTGCCATGTCCGTTAATGAAATCTTTGTTAGACAGTTTTTATTTGTTCTAAGCGCATACTATCTGCTGAATGAACTAGCACGTCATAATAATTCCATTTATAACACCCTAAGGACATTCGAAAAAAATATTCAGTTTTATTAAGATATTAAACTTTGAGTATGGCTTTTTACGAGTATAAGAAAGGTTACATTAATTTCCTTTTGCTGCTATTCTTAGATTGACCTGTCCTTCTATCAATTTCATCGGATATTAATAGTATTCTACCATACCAGTATGGCGAAATACACCTCTTTTTTTCAGTCTAGCATTGCATTCATATTATGGCTAGTATGTGGATATATTTTTCTCTGTTCATCATTATGACACGTGGCGATGGCATGTTGCAATTAAACGGTTTATTTCGGGGTTCTATGAATTTTTCATGGGGCGGTCAACGTGAGCCCGTTAACTCTATCGCTATAAGTGCGGTAAGAATTGTGTGGCACGGACAGTGCGCGGCCGGCCGTGTACCATAACACTGGCTGGCACTGATGTTCTAAATTCAAATTTAACCAATCATGCAAATGGATTACACACTACCAGTAATAGTGTTGTTAACCTGATCTGACCTTCACTTGTGAATTTTTTTCCGCCAAAAATGCCAGGTTTGTCTGAACGCCGCGTTCAATCGAATCATCGGTCAAGTCGGGCGATTGTGGGCCGTAAGTTTCTTTTGATCTCTGTGATATATATTTGTTTCCTGGTTTCTCTCAAAGTGGTCACATGAATTGGTTTATAGTGACAAGGTATCGTATAGTGATATATGGCATAGATAAGAAAGTTGGGTTCCCTTTCGAAAAGTTGCGACGATGCTGACATTACGCTGCGGAAGTTGTTGACATTACCATGTTTGGTTGCTGAACGACCTTCTGAAGGATAAAGGTTGTGATATAAATTAATTGTATTTTATGTGTTTATCGACTGAATGTGATACTATTTAATTTTAATTCATATATATTTACTCGTCTATGGTTCATTCCAATAACATAGATCTATAAATCGTTTATGGTTTTAGCTAAATATTTGCCTGATATAACTAGTTTCCACAAATTCTTCAGGGTCAGATAATCACTTATGAACGCCGTCTTTTCTGTTTGCGTATATTTTTTGGTCTTTTGGCTCTTTTGCTTTACCAACTTCACGACAGTGTAATTATAAAACAAACCTGCTTTACATAGACTTTTATTCCACAAAGTTCATGATCACCCAATCAACTGTTAAAGCGTTGGCGGCCCGCATGTATCTTGACGTGTTCTGTTGTGTTTTGCTGTCATTCAAGTATTGTGGACACCGCACTGTGATTCACTGGTGCTGCGTAGGCGCTGGCTTACGACCCGCGAGACAAACACATACGATCTAATAATCTTTGTGTTTATTTCCTTTATTGCTTGTTCTTCCGCAGAGATCTTTGTCACAAGTACGTTTAATCATCTGTATAGTCCAGCGTCCGTACATTTGACATGTGGCCTATTATTTGCCTGTAATTTTCTAAATTTTCATTTTTATGAATTTGTATTAAAGTAATATGCTTTTCTGACGATCGTTGTGGAATTAGCATGAGATATTCGTTAAAAAATGTGTATGGGGCGTTTTTAATCCTGTAACAGCTTGAGTCCCGAGCCATTGTCTTAAATTTCCGTATTGAACAGGTCTTTGTGACTTGAAGTCATTGGTATATATATATATATATATATATATTTGTTTAATTCGAGATATCGACTGTAATGTTATTTCCTTCGAGAAGTGCCCTTCTCGTGTCACAGGATTTATTGCCATATATCCTTCTGAATTCTATCTATCTGAAGAAATTTATATCGGGCTTCTCCAAACATGACTACGTACGACCAGTTTAATCCGAGCGAGGGTGAAAGAACGTATCGATAGAGGGTATCGTTGACAAACATACCAAGACCTAATAGGTTCGCATAGGTTTTAGTGATTATTATAACGTTGAGGATCATTATTATAGGTCCAAATAATGCTGGGATATGTTTCTCTCTAGAGAATGTAACAATGAATCCTTTTCGGTCTTTTGCTTTACATTTACCTTCGATTATAATGGTCCAATGCGCAACGTCTAGTTCAGAGGTTCCTAGACTTTTTTTTCTCATAGACCACTTTCAAAATTTAGCTGGTTCCGGTGGACTCCCTGCAGCTACATTTCCACCATAACCCCAAAACTCGACAAAAAATGAAGATTAGATCTAACTATGGAAATTTGCGTACGCCAACATAAACCCCCATCGAGTCTCCCGTGGACCCCTGGGGTGGACCCCCATGGACCCCTGGACCACGTTGGGAACTAAGGGTCTAGGAGGTCTATCTATGCTGCTTAGTAGTTTGCTTGTCCATTGTTATTGATTTCCTCTATAAAGCTTTTGTTGCTCCTTTATGATAATTTCAAATTTTCACTTAATTCGTATTGGAGGACCATTTTCATTGGTTAATTTCTATATTACAAACAAACAATTTAAAAATGATAATATTTACTAAATTTTACTTTAACTAATTGGAATAATAATAAATAATTTGTAGTCGTAAATAATTAATTCGAATAATAATTAATAATATATAGTAGTAAAAATATTTTCGTCGCTCATTTAGATTTGAATGAATTTTGAAATGGAATTGGTATAGAATGATGTCAAGAAAACCGTTGTCACACGTAAACTTGAGACAAGTTTTATTAATTCCACTCTACATCACGAGTATGGTCATGCCGTGTCAGTTGACGTCATCGCGTTTTATCTAGAGATAATTATAATCTTGCCGTGTGACGCCGGCATAATAATAGCGTCATCTCTTCTCGTGGATGCTGAGAGAACCAGCTAAGGGATGTACCAGGATAACGGATAGGAGCGTTTTCCGGTAATTCTGTCACAATCTACTGCGGTCTCCAAGACACCTGCCAAGCGTAGAAATTATGGCAAATCCCCCCTTTTTAAGACGGAGGCCCAGTCCAACAGTGGACTTTTATGGGCTGGTGAAGAAGAAGAAGAAGTTATGATTTTATAATGGAACTAGGCCCGCGGCTCTGCCCGCGTGAATGTCGGTTTTTGCGCTAAATGAAAAATCCCGAAATAATTATAAATTTAAAGAAAGTCCAAGAACCATTTTTACTTGAGCTCTCGTACCATAATGGCGGCTACGGAAACGGGAATCAGGCTCTATTTGCAGTTCTACTTAACCAGATATGATAAAACATGTTGCAGTATTTAAGTTGGAATGGTACTTTTAAGTCTGCAGCAGTGTAACCAAAATCTATCCGCTGATTTTGTGTGAAGCTTGAACAAACAAACGAACAAACAGACGCCATGAAACAAAAGACGATTTTGGTTTCAGAAGCCCTTAATTGTATTGAGTTAGATTTTTTAAATTTAATGTACTGACGTTTTACAATTTACACGACGTTTTACAATTTTATAATAGTAAATAGAAAATAGCTGTGCGATTGCATATTTTTAGTTTGTACGCTCGTCGTCTTATTTAACTGAGACTGTAGCTTTTGATTGTGAAATAAATTACAGTGTCTCTTTAGTTGATATGTGGGCAAATAAATTGAAAATGAAAATGACTCGAAACTTAGTTTTAAAAGCTTTAACTGTAACAAGGGAAAGCTGATAAGTAAAAAGGAAAACATTTTTTTTTAAAAACACCCAACGACTGATTACATTACACGCGTTTTTACATCGTGTTGATAATAATCTATTGAAAAAAGAAAATGTGGGGATACCTACATTTTTGAAAATATATATCAAATATTTGATGTATTGAAATCGCTATATTTTAGAAAAATTATAGCGAGTTCCAATATATTGTAGACTTGGACCAATGAAATTAGTAAGTAAATAATAATTAGTAATAATCTGTCAAATATCCTAAGCGCAAAGTTTTCATACTTAATATTAAAATATGTTAAAAAGCACACGATCGTTCTAGCACGGTGTTAGTTCGATATGCCAAATTAGAATAAACTTAATTTATTAGGCACTTAGATTCCATTATTCATAATAACACGAAACAATTATGTTCCTTAAAGTCTTTATATATATATATTTTTATTTTCAATAGACATCTGTAGTGTCACACCATTCCTTCACATAATTTCATTGTCAAGAGCGCATAAACATTATATTGTCGCCACTATCGTATCGATTGCTCTTCTAACGCCCCTGACGTCATACTGTGGTACATTTTTCATTACTGCGTGGCACAAAAGGCATGCGACTAAATGGAACTCCATTATTTTCTAATTTCAGTTGATTGTTCAACCGCGGCTTGCAATTGATCGAAAGGACAGGTTGTTTTTCGCGTCAGTCGAGCTTACGTCGTTGCCTTGCTTAGATTTAATCACCTTGCTCGTATACACAAATTTTGTTGTACTGTAAAATATTAGATTGCAAGAAGTGTTTGTTTTCACAATTCTTCGATGATCCTGCTTTATTATATAAATTCTTACAACTTTCTTATTGTAAGTTTACTGTTTCAAATTACGATACCACGAGTCGGGTAGGCGTGTGGTATGTAATATATCCGATCCTGTATCAACCTAAAAGTGTATTCGTCTCTATTGTGATTGCGTTCAGCTTTAGTTGGCACTTCGTTTCGAAGAATACTGATTCGCTGACTTACGAGCAGTACATCTATTCGCAAGCGTCCAACAGTTAAAATTCAATTTAATTAAATATAATTGTTTGCTCGAAGCTCGCGTTGATGTACTCGATACACATTTGGCCACACTACCGTCCACAACACGAGCGCATCAACGCGTTGTTAGCAGCTTTGTGGTCGTGTTCGCAGAAAACCGCCACCGGGCGGATCGCTGCACACCACCGACGACCGGAGCTCGTAGCGTGCTCGCTTGATACAGTATCAGATACGTTATATGATACACCTTTTGCCTTAGTGTCTGTTCTGTTTGCCCATGCTATCCAGTTTACTTGATTGTATACAATCCGTTTCAGCGCCTCTCCCATCGATACAGTACATTATCATCGACTGGTTGCCATATATAATTAAATTTTTCAGTACATTGGTTCTGACGAATAAATTAGACTCCTATTCGTTCTTATTGGGTATGGTTTTTATTTTAAAAGTTTGAGGTAAATTTGCACTGAACTATTATATTTCGTTTACCAATAAGGTTGACATGTAATTTCACCTTCGTGGGCGACCGCGACTCGGCTCGCATGCGTCACGGTTCATTGCCTTGAGTACGGAAAGAGATCCTAATATGGCGGTCGGCGCAGTCGCAGGATTGCCTTGCGCCGACGCACACTGAACTCATTCCGAACAATCAGTCTATCAGAAGAGCACATATCATGTTTAAGAAATAATGGCGAACGAATGTATTTTTCTCAATAAAAAAGAGGTTAAATAAATTACCAAAAATGTGCTGCTCGTGGTTGAGAAGTCGTCGGCGCGTTGCCAATTCGACCGAAAGTAACGCTTCAAGAGAAGCGTTTGAGAGAAAGGAATCACCTAGTGAACAGGCGATGAACGAGGAACGAAAGCTGACGACACGTAAGGCCCAGCTGTTGTTTTCGCACCTCGTTTGCGGTGGATAGTTATCGTTTCGTTACGCTTTTTGCACAATATATTTGAATTTTGCACATGTTAGATTTTTCTTTTGGTCTGCCATGTAGAATTAGGTATTGCGTCAGTATGATTCATGGACTTAACAGTTTGCGTAGGAACTGTAAGTATATATGCCTAAAAGCTGGTTATTTTGCTAATGATAGTTTTTTTTAAATACAATGCTTATTAAAGTCTATATAAACCTTGCTGTTAGAAATCAAAAAAGCATATATTATTTTTAGTTCGTTAATTATGTGGGTAGATTTTATGCTAATGCTAACATTAGAACAGTGAAACTGATATGAATTTATAGAGTGGCGACACACTAATATATGATTTCATTTATAATAATAAATGAAATCATTACTTGACATTTCATTACCATACTTTAGCTTTATTTATATGTAGACGATTCAGAAATGTTTAAAATGACTGCATTCGTTGCTCGTTATATCATCATCATCATAACAGCCCATAAAAGTTCGCTACTGGGCATAGGCTTCCTCTAATGATCGCCAACTGCCTGCATCTACAGATTATCTACCCGTGATCTTCACTAGGTCATTGGTAAAAATAATTGCTCATTGTAAGCGAATTTAGCATCTTGCATTTTGCGTGTTCGTGTAAATTGATCATACTATACTACTTGTTTATTCCTCCCCAAAATAAATAATATATTTGATTTGATTGTAAAATCATGTCCATTCTGATAAGAATGTATGACCGATGATAGCAGTAATTGTAATGTACCCTCACTTATATTATACGGAATTTGTTTGCAGCGCCACCTCGTATAACGCGAAACAATCAGATGCGTCTATCGAACCAGGGCGGCGGCGCATACACAAACGGTCATGGCGGAGACACGACGGGCCGGCGCGGCGCTGAGAACGTGCCGCCACCGCAGCCGCCGCCTCCGCAACCTCAGCCCGTTAACACGAGGATGACACAACAAGTAAGACACGAGTCCGTGCGATTCATCTCCCGAACTAGGTAAATCCTGTAAGATAGATAACCCAGAACATTTACTATTTTACAATAGTACGAATTAGTGACTTGGCTGGAAACAATTTAAATAATTTAAAGAAGAAACTGATTATAAGTTGTACAAAATTTGAAATTATACCAGATAACAATATTAATGATGATATAAAATTGTAGCTGTTGACTTGTTTTATGGAACAGACGTATGTGTCCGTGAGCGAATGGGAACGTGTGTATGTTTGCTTTGACACGTATGATTATATACGTGCATTTGTGGATATTTCCGTGATTAATGAGAGTTGTAGATCGCAGTCGATATTTTGTATCGTAGGATATTGTTGCTTCTTATTACCCTGATATATTCTTCAGGCGGTTCTCGCCGTAACATTAGAATGAGATTTAGTATTACTGTTTGTCACACTACTTTCTCGGCTTAGCATTAGGGGTTATCCATAAATTACGTCACACGTTAAGGGTCTACTGTTTTATATGCCTTTCGAAACACAGAGAATACCTGGTAATGTTAGCGTCATAGTGGATGATCGAATTATGGATCTTTGGATTTCGAACGAGTTCACTACACTGTCATGACGCTCATTTGCTACGTATAGTCGAAATTAAATGATCATAGTTCATAACTGAAACAAGGTTTGACAATTTCTTGTTTTTATAATAACTAGGCTTAGTACCACTGCAGAGAATACGATATTTGTGAATTAGTATAATTCCCATTCTCCCATCCTTCCTCCCTACCTATCCTTATAGTGCCCCACATCAGGAGGTCGGTCCCGCGCCGGCAGCACTCCGAGCGCGGCCTCCGTCCCTCAAGGTCTCCAACAATCCCCTTACACGGCGCACGGACAGCGGCGAGTGAACAATAATAAAGAGGTTTTTGTTCTTTTCAATCCTATCTGTTGTATCCTAGATTATGTCCTAACTTTATATTCCATTTATGTTCGTATTTTGAGTCATAAATCTTGTATTTCTCTGACAATATGTTCAATGATAACAAAATTAAGTTTTGTTATATTGGCAACTTTATCATTTCTTTGGGCAACGATGAAGGCGACGTTTGCAATTGGGTATGTTTNACCCATCCTTCCTCCCTACCTATCCTTATAGTGCCCCACATCAGGAGGTCGGTCCCGCGCCGGCAGCACTCCGAGCGCGGCCTCCGTCCCTCAAGGTCTCCAACAATCCCCTTACACGGCGCACGGACAGCGGCGAGTGAACAATAATAAAGAGGTTTTTGTTCTTTTCAATCCTATCTGTTGTATCCTAGATTATGTCCTAACTTTATATTCCATTTATGTTCGTATTTTGAGTCATAAATCTTGTATTTCTCTGACAATATGTTCAATGATAACAAAATTAACTTTTGTTATATTGGCAACTTTATCATTTCTTTGGGCAACGATGAAGGCGACGTTTGCAATTGGGTATGTTTACTGATTTCGGCGATTTTACGTGGGCGCGTAACCTGATTTCTAATATGGCTTGTTCCATTTACCATTGGGCAATAGTAGTTTCAATATTATCTTTTTGGTTAAAATCTACTTCGTATATCATGGCAGCCGTGACACACTGCACGAATGCTCGACGTTTGTAAACGTTCGGAATCTTACTCATCAATGTTATCGGTCTATTTTCATACAAAATTGTATTTATTATCTTCACGTTTGGCAGATATCTTGGATATATATTATAGATTGGATATATACTAGACGTTCATTAAATCGAAGCGTTAGAGTGAAGTTACAACTTCATTAAATATAATCTAAAAAGTAACCAGTTTCTTGCCGTTTCATCTCCATGGAAGCTTTCATACCAAACCTAGTAAATAATAATATTCTGACACTTTCACACACATTAATCTAGTCCCAAACTAGGATTCCCTGTATCTTGGGTACTAGAGAACGATTTACATACTTATATAGATAAATACAATACATAAATACGTCCATTACTTCGACACAAACATTTGTGCTCATCACCCAAAGTTTTCTCCCACCAAGTTCGATCCCGGGACTCATTGGCATAGTAAATAGGGTCACTTCCACCGTACCAATCAGTCATCTGTGATTGATAGTTGTCGATATATACTGTGAAATCTGCGTTTTCATCAGAAATGTGAGTAAGAAGAGTCTATCAGTATATTTCTGATAATAATAAATATGTCTATGTGTGTCTAATGTCCGTTATACCGTGACGACGCGCAGTTCGGCGGCGTGGCCGGCACCGGGGTGGCGGCGGGCGCGCGCGCGGCCGGTGTGTCGTCCACGGTGTCGGTGCCGCACGCGGTAGCCTCCGGCGCCGTACGGCGGTCCAACGTCGTCAAGGAGGTCGAACGACTCAAGGAGAACCGTGAGAAGCGACGGCAACGGCAGGCCGAACTTAAGGAAGAGAAGGTCAGAAACATTGTCACTCTTTTTACCTGTCACTCAATAGAAATTGTGCATACCTGTAGCGACCTACATCACTACATAGTACCACGCATACTCAGCAGATGGCGCAGTTCTAAAGTGACGGCATTAGAAGCCTGAATCACGCCAATGAAGTTTGATAGCGACTTAACGTATATACAAAGTCCCAACAACAACCGTTGGGGCGATAGCAGGTCCCGCCAAACATAACACCCGTCTATTTCCGATACTGCCATTCCTACAACACTTCCACCTATAAATGGTGAAATCCTCCGGTGGTTAACGTCTTCACCAACTTCATCATTGGTCATCACTTCGCTGTAACTGTGTGGTGACCCCGACGTGATTAGCGTGATACAGGCTTCTAATGTCACTCTAGAGCTGTGCCATCTGTTGAGGATGCGTGGTACCGTGTAGTGAAGTAGATCGCCACATCATACATTTGAACTTGTAACATGTTTGTTTTGTTTGCATGTTACCATTTTTTTACGGTAAGATACAAAACTTTTACCAGTGTCTAATTTCACGATGTTTATGGGTAGGAGATTTTGCTCTAAAAGTTCATGAGCTGATAAAAAAAATCTCCTGTGATTCGTGAACTTGTGTAGAAATTTTCAAAACAAATATTCCACACTGATATTCACCCCACCCTCGGTAATTAGTCCAACAGATAGAGTACACACCGGTCATTGTCAGGTCAGTCTATATGTTACTTATTCTACTCAACCAGTGTAATTTCGCGTATTTCTATTTGTTATCATATCTGCGTTTTAGATATAAGATCAACTGGGAGAACCATGTTGAAAGACCGTTATTGAATGCCGTTTAAAACATATTCTACAAATATTTAAATATA